>JAASGM010000857.1:0-12156 GCA_023334215.1 Globisporangium cystogenes
CACCGACACCGACACCGACATCGACACCGACATCGACTCCATAGCGTTGGTGCCGGTGTTCTCTCCGCCTTCTCTTCGCAAGGGACCGGATCCCGAGAATTGTAGACTTCATGAGGGGCTACACTTGCGCCATGACGATGTTCAGCATCCAATCAGTGCCGATTATTGTTTGTATGGCGTACGCTAAGGTGTTTCGAGCACAGCAGTGAGAGATCCGAGAGACCTATGGACTTCACAACCTCGTGGACCCAAGCTGTTGGTGAGGGGCCTCGTTGTCCTTCGTGTGTCAAGACACGCCAGTCGCGCCGCTTGCTTGCTGGACTCGACAATCGCGATGAAGAACATCTTGCCCGAGCAAATGCTGATCCCAAGCAACTCCTGCTCGAGCGATTGCTCCAGGCTCGACTCGACCATGCCGACATCACCACTGCTATCGATCGTCACGGGAGCTGAGGCAAGGAAGTCCGCTTAACACCAACGAACCGGTGCCAGTCAAGAAGATCAGTGGAGACTGTGATGTTGTCGACATGGTCGAACCGATGTCAGTTGAGTGGATCGGTCGAGGCGATTCTTCTCGGCTACAAGTGCTCAAGTGCAGCGCACGAAAGGAGTTGCCGTGGTGTCCGCCCGCACCCGCGTTTGTCTTGTTGGCGGTGCGGGGCTGGCACGTCGATCCCGAAGACGCCGGTCGCGACACCATCGAGTGCAGTGCGGATGAAAGGCAGTCTGGATCGAAGTGGCGTGTCGGTGACTGTGGTACGCTGTCCAGGTACGCGTCGTTTCGCACTTCAACGCTCGGTCGACACGCAGACACCAGACACACCAAGAAACCAAGACACCAGGCACCAGCCAGTGTCGGGAACGCTGTTTGCTCTTCTCGATGTTTGAGCTGACTGATGGTGTGTCATCTCGACTTCTTTTAGACTCGAATCGTGAAGAGCCGCGAGTTGCGCCGGTGGTCGTTGGTGCTGTTCATTTGCTCGCCGGGATCATGTTTGCTGGGCGGGGAGTGGCGGCGAGGCACGACGCCGCCGATGCGAGCGAGAGCTCAGCGGAGGTGGACGCGTTCCTCGAGAAGGAGGAGGCGGATCGAGAGGCGGCGGCAGCAAAGAAAAGGAAGTCGGCGGCCGCGGAGGGTGAACCAAAGCTGTTCATGGAGCTCGGCTGGTCGGCGCAGCAGCAGATCGGTACGAAGGCGCCGGTGCTGCGCCAGGTCGAGGGCGACTCGCTCAAGCAGCGCCTGCGCGCCTACCGCCGCTCGATCTTCTTCCACATCCACGGTGCGTTTGCTGCTGCGCTCCGAGGCGGGGCGAGCGAGCTGGACGAACTGCCGATGACTCTTCCTCCGCCGTCGACAGCCAAGCTCGACCACAACGGCTTCCTGCTGCACCAGCTGCGCATGAACAAGCAAGACCCGAACGGCAAAGATGTGCGCTCCTGTATGAGGACTCGCGCACAAGAACGAACTTTGTGACTCGTTCCGGTCGTCTTGGCGAACGTGTGCTCAGGAGAAGGGAAGAACCGCTCTGCACTACGCCTGCCGCTACGTACGCAACACGCGCTGGAGGGTGCTCGTCGAGCGCTTTGATGAGGATGGCGAGGGTGTGATCCGACGCTGTTGAATCGCGTGTCCAGGGAGCGCTGACCGCCGTGCGGACACTTGTGTATGAAGAAGTGACGATCGACGACCCCGATGTGAGCGCGTCGGTGGTGAACCGAATGCTCGCACTTGTTCCGACTCACTTCCGAGCCTCTCGCGCCTGCTGCCTTCCAGCTCGAGATGCGCTGGACGCCGTTACACTATGCCGTCATGGGCGGCCACGAGCACATCGTGGAGCGCTTGATCGAGAAGGCTCCAGTCCGGAGGATCACGATCAACCGGAAAGACGTGCGTGTCTGTTGCTCTGTAGCTCGTCGTGGGGGGTTGACGCAGAGGTGCTCACGACCTGATCGATGCAACCAGAAGCACGGGACAACGCCCCTGATGCTGGTCGGATGGATGCCATGCGCGTCCGGACACTGCTCGAGTCTCAAGATGCTCTTTGTCTCGCGCAGGCGTGTGGCGAGGACCACGCGAGCGTCGCCAAGCTCCTGTTGCGCAAGAAGGCGTTCATCGACGAGACCGACGTAAGCTGCGTCGGTGCTCGTACTCCGCACCGCCGACACGCCTGAACACGTGCATTCGTCTATCTCGCGCTTGTGTGTGCTCCGTTCGTCCAGGACGACGGCTGGAGCGCGCTCCACTATGGTACATGCTCACTTCTCTATCTCACCTCGCCAACAGCGCTGACGCCACGCTCTCGAGCTCTCCCTTCCCACCAGCGGCAGTCAACGACTCGGCGCTCGCGGCGGAGGTTCTCGTCCAGTACGACGCCAATCTCAAGGCGCGGACGCACGCCACGAACGAGACCGCGCTGGAGGTGGCCGAGCGCCTGCGCTCCCACTTGGTCGCCATCCTCCTGTACGAGGTCACGTACCGCAAGTCGTGACCCGAGAAGCGCGTCAATGAACTGCAGGCGGGTATCGCGCTCGCCTGCTACCCGAGTCGGATGTTCTTGATAAGCGACTGCGCGATGATCGGCCGCGCGACCTTGAGCACGTCGATCTCCGGGTCCAGCTTCCGGCCCACAGCTTCGAGCACTGCGATCGAGATCACGATCGACGCGTACTTGCCCTCGAGCTTCACCTCGTGTGTGCAGCAGAGCTCCAGCACCTCGCGGAGCAGCGAGCCGACGTGCACATTCTCCAGCTTGAGTTTCCACCCGAGCGCGTTCGCCACGATGCGCTCCATGCCGTGGCAGAACGACTCGAGGTCCTTGCACTTCTGCTGCGACAGCTCGCCGTTCTCGAGCTCCGTCTTGTACTCCTTGCTCCGGGACACAATGAGCTCGCCTGCCTTGTACCCGTCGCCCGACGCCACCGCGTGGAAGAGCTCGACGAAGTTGCGCAGATCCACCGGGTCGAGCTTTGTCACGATGCCCGCGTCGATCGCCACCACGCCAGGATGCGCGCCGAGTCCGCTGTGCGCGGTCGCCTGCTGCGCGTCGAAGAGCAGGTTCCCGGGATGCAGGTCGCCGTGTGCGAAGTTGTCGAGGAAGACCATGCGCAAGTACCCCTCGAGCACGACGCGCGCCACCGCCTTGCGCCGCGCCGAGTCGAGCTGCGAGATCTCGCTGAAGTGCAGCCCCGCCTCGAAGCTCTCGACGAGCACGCTCTCGGTCGTGAAGTCCATGTGGGGAACCGGGAAGCGCATGCCCTCGCGGTGCTGGAAGTGCTCGCGGAACAGCACGAGGTTCTCCGCCTCTGTGCGCAAGTTGAGCTGCCGGTGCATGATCGACGCGAACTCCTCGACGCTGTCGCTGCCGCCGAGCCAGCGCAGCGTCGGCACCGCCTCCAGCACGTTCACGACGGCGCGCATGAGGTCGAGGTCGAGTTGCACGAGCTTCTTCACGTGTGGGTGAATGACTTTGACGGCGACGTCGTCGCCAGTCGCGAGCAGACGGCCGCGGTAGACCTGCGCGATGCAGCCGGAGCCGATCGGATGTTCGCTGACCTCGAGATCGGAGCGCCAGTCGTCCCCGAAGGCCATGCGCAGCGCCTCTTCGGTCTGCGTCCACGAGTGCGTCGGCGCGTGCTCATGGAAGCGCTCGAAGCGGTCGCAGAACGACGGCGGGAAGAGGTCGCGGCGCGTGCTCGCCCACTGCAGGAACTTCATGAGCGCCGGCGACGCCGACTGCGCCGCCCACATCGCGTACTCCCACCAGACCTTCTCGAGCGCCGGAAGGCGCGCGCGCAGCGCCAAAACTAGCGGCGCCGACGCGGCGAGGGGGCTCGCGAGCGCCAGCAGCTTCGCCACGTGCAGCGCCAAGCGCAGCCACTGGCGCAGGCGCTGCAGCAGTGACCGCTCGCTCGTCGTCTGTTGCTGTTAAGCGTGCACATGCGTGCGATATCATTCCGTTAGTATCAGGACTCTGCCACACGGCGCCTGAGAAACCTGGAACAGACGCACGTGCGAGAGCGCGAGGCAGCGCAGCGGCGGCGACAGCGCAGCAGCCCCGAACGACGCGGACGCCGAAGACAGCGGCGAGCGCCCGCGCTGCTTGTGCGCGACTGCCAGCGCCTGTGGCGGGAGGCGGAGCAGCGACGCGCCGCCGCGACGCTGGCACGCGGCCAGCAGGCGCCGAGACGTCCCCGGCGCGGCGCGCGGCAGCAGCAGCCCGAGCCTCAGCATGTGAACTGCTCAGTGTGCTCGGTGTGTCTTAGTGGCGATTTTTGGGAAGTGTGGGTCTGTAGGAGTGAAATATGGGAATTAATCAGTGATACTGAAACAAGAGATGATCAAGAGGCAACAAGATGTCGCCGACAACAGTGCTGAGACAAGAGTGGGCAGTCAACGGAGGACCTTGCTTCATGAATGGCTATTGAGAGGCACTTGAGGTGCCTGGCGCATGGTGTCTGGTGTCTGGTGTGTGTGGTGTGCATGGCGGTGTCATCGCTTGGATGCTTCTGGACACCAGATGCACTCGATGGTGTCACGACATCTTCGGTATCGATGTGTTAGCCTCGTAGCGACAGCACCAAAACACTCGACAACCTCGTGTGGTCGACGAAGGACGTCGCACTCGAGTGGCTATCAGTGGCACAAGTGTCGATCAAGTCGTTTGAGTTGTAACAGTGGCTCGAGCGAGTCAACTCCAGTGCCTGCCTACCTGTTTGGCACTGATAGTGCTGGCACTGCTAAGATTCGCCGCTGCTGCTCCTGTGCTCGTCCAAGCCTGCTCCACGATGACCGAGTCAGGTCCTCCTACGAGCTGCTGCTCGATCGTGAGTTCGAACGCGAGTGCGAACGGGAACGGCGACTCCTGCGAATACACAACGCTGCTCAGTACGGAATGATCTAACAACCGACAATCGATGCAAGCAACAGCAGCACCGCGAGCGCACCACGCTCGGCGGGACGACTCCTTCTCGTCGCGGGACGAACGGCGGCGTCTCGACGAACGGGAGCGCGACCTGTGCGCAGAAGTACACAATCGCGTGCAGGGAACTGTGTCAGCCACGACTGCGCCAATTGGTCAACTGGGGAAGCACGCCTCACCGTTTCCGTCTCCGAGAGTCAGCGGACACCGACCGAGACCTCGACCGAGATGGCGACGGTGAGCGGCGTCGGCGTCGCCGCGACGGACTGCGAGAGCGGCGCCGAGAGCGCGAGCGAGAACGGTCGCTGAAGCGGCGCGGGCTCTCCCGGCGACCGCGATTCCGCGAGTCTCTGCGGCTGCGATCCCGCGCGGCGCCGGACTCCCTGCGGTCGTAGTCGCGCGTGTTCCTCCGACCGCGATCGCCCTCCGCAGCCGCAGCCTCTCGACGCTCTCGCTCGTGATCCCCTGCAGTTGCTCTGCTGCCACGGTCGTCGGTCTCTTGATGAGCCGGCTGAGCAGACGCAGCGGTTCTCTGCTCGCTGGCGCCGCCGCTCGCCTCGCGGCGCTTCTTCTCGAGCGCGTGGCGCAGCTTCTCTTTCTCCGCTGCGAGCTGCTCGAGCTCCTGCTTCTTCTTCTCCAGCAGCTGCGTCGGGATGCCCGTCGGGTGCGCCTGCGCGCTCAGCAGCAGCTCCCAGAGCTCCTGCGTGAACGCCGGCGCGTCCTTCTCCAGGAAGCCCGTGATCGCCACCTGCAGCTGGCGCGGGTCCACCGCCTCGTCCACCTTGGGCTCCAGCAGGTTCACCACGAGCGACGCTACGATGTCGTCCTCGAAGCCCAGCAGCTGCGTCACGCGCTCCGCCACCCACTGGTGCAGCACCTCGAGCTTCACCTTGCGCAGGTCCACCTTCTCGTCGAAGCACTTGGGGAACGCCATATTCGCGAGCAGCTTCTTGTTCTGGTTGAAGAACCGCGCGTCCTGCTCGATGCTCGTGCCCTGCGCGGGAGTGATGGTCGTTAGTCCTCGTCCTACATAGGCAAAGAGAGAGGGGGAGAGGCGGGAGGCAAGGCGCATACCCGGAAGCCGCCGCTCGCCATCGTGCTCCTGCTGCGCGCTGCGGAAAGAAGAACACTGAGAGAACGATAGCGCTAAAAGTGAGGTAATGAGCTGCTGGTGGCGAGAAGAGTGGCTGTCTCGCCACCATCTGGTGTGTCCCACAAGAAAAACGAGTGACACGACGACACCAAGCAGCGTCGGGAAGATCGCCATGCTACTCCTGTGTGTGTATCTGTGGGAACGAGGCGACTATCCCAGCCGCCAACGGAGCTCACTCGCGCGTTCGTATGTTACAAAGGCGACGCAGTAACTACGACGTCGCCGTCGCTGCCGGAGCCGCGTCGCTGTCCGCCGCCACGGGCTCCGTGTCCGCCGCCTTAGGAGCGTCGCTGAACGGCGAGCTCAGGATCGCGTCGCGCACGGCCTCAAAAGGCGCGTCCGTGAAGAGCGACGCCGGGTACACGGCCGCTCCCCACGCCGGGTGCACCAGGATCTTGCACATGCCGGCGCTCAGGCAGCGATACCGCAGCAGCACCTCCACGCCGTCCACCTCGCTGTACACCTTGTTCGACTGGAGCGTGAGCATCTGCGTCGCACGCGCGAGTTCCTGTCAGTGCGAGTGGCGCGTACGTTGGCATCCACGCAGGCCCCACGAACGCACCGGCAGCCCCGAGCACGGGTCGATGAAGTCCGCCCAGAAGCCGAGCTCCAGCAGCCGCGCGCTCACGTGCTGCGCGAACGCCACAAAGGTCTCGAGCAGCCGATCCTTCTCGTAGTCCGCGTCCGTGCCGAACTGGCTCAGGTCCATCAGCGCGCGCTGGCACGTGAGCACCGCCAGCGCAGTCGCACTCGCGCTGCTCTCGCCGTCTTTGCGCCGCGTGCCGCCGAACTGCGTCGGGAAGACGTGCTTGAGCTCGCGCATGAGCAGCTTGGGACACGCGTGCACCGACACCTGGAAGCCCTCGCGGATCTCCGTGGGCGCCAGCAGCGCGCCGTGCGCTCGCGCCGCGCGCTGGTCGGTGCCGCTCATCGTGGTGGCGGTGGTGCCAAAGAAGAAGTGGTCGGGTGATTGCGTCGAGCCTGAGAGTGGCAGGAAGGATTCCACCTCCTTTCTATCGAGAGGACATTGGCATACAAACAAGTAGACTACATTGTTCCATTGATTCCGTCATACTGGACACTGCGAGATGCCATCCGTCCTCGAGGCGACTGGAGCGCGCTCATTCGTTCAAGCGCCAGCAACACCAGCAGCTCCTCTCGATCGACACGATGGACGCCACCACCACCGCCACCGCCGCCGCCACCGCTGCTGCTGCTGCTGCTGCTGAACCCGCGCCGAGCGCCACGCCGAGCGGCAGCAACGAGGACATCAAGGCCGTGGTGCTCAACTACGGCAAGTGGCGCGACGCGAAGGCCATGGAGGACTTTTTGCGCGAGCACAACGTGGACTTCGCCAAGGTGCAGAAGTCGCGCCAGCTCTCGTTCGGCTTCGTGCACTTCCGCTCGCGCGCGGAGCGGGACGCCGCGCTGCCGGCGCTGCGCGCGCTCACGTGGTTCGGCGAGCCGCTGGACGCCAAGGACGCGCTCGTGAAGCGCAGCATGCAGAGCGACCGGCCGCGCGGCGGCAAGAAGCGCAAGCACCACGAGCGCCAGGAGGGCGACGCGAACGACGGCGACGCCGCCGCCAACGCGGAGGACGCCACTGCCGCCTCTTCTGCCGCCGTCGCGCCCACATGCGCGAGCGACGTGGTGACGCCGTGGGCGTCGGTCCCGTACGACGAGCAGCTGGAGCGCAAGGAGGCCGAGATGAAGAAGGTGCTCGTAAAGATCGTGCGCAACACGCGCAAGGAGTACGGCAAGAAGGAGAAGCGCGTGGACGCCGGCAACCGCAGCAACCGCAAGGACGTGGACGGCCCGATCCCGGCGCACCACAAGGCGCGCGTCGAGTTCCCCCACTGGCTCACGAGCCACGGTTCCATGTTCGTCGTGGCCGGCCAGGCGCTCTACTCGCGCGCGCACGAGGCCGGCGAGAGCGCGGTGTGGAAGCGCGAGGTTAGCGCCGCGGGCGTTGCGGCCATCGTGTCGTTCGGCAGCGAGCTCGTCGCCGCCACGACGGCCAACGCGATCTGCGCGCTCACGCGCCGTGGGAAGGAGCGCGAGTGGGTGAAGCTCTGCGACGGCCCCGGCGCGGAGATCAAGTCGCTGGCGTCGCTGCGCGGCACGCTGCTCTGCTGCACGGCGGATGGCCGCGTGCTCAAGCAGGAGGGCACGGGCAGGTTCGCGTCCGGCGCGTGGACGGAGATCGGCGCGGTCGCCGGCGCGCACTTGATCGGCCTCTACAACGGCCACCTGTACGCCTACTGCCCGGGTGGCGCGAGCGACGCGCGGTGGTGGCGCGCGCCGCTGACGTCGGACGCGCTCGAGGCGCTCGTGTTCGAGCCCTGGCGCGTGGACGTGACGGAGGACGTGCTGGGGATGACGTCGCACAACGCACAGCTCATCCTGCTCACGGCGAGCACGCTCGAGTACGTCATGGGCGACGGGCAGGTCGTGCTGACGGCGCCGATCGTGCTGGGCGAGGGTGAGGGTGGGGGCGGCGCGTTCACGGCGTTCGCGAGCCACAAGGGGCTGTGCTGTCCGACGGATTCGATCCACCCGTCCCCCGTGACGGAAGGGTACCGCAACAAGTGCGAGTTCAGCATCGGCTTCGACACGGACGGCAAGCCGTGCGTGGGCTTCCGCCTCGGGCTCTTCCGCGACGGCGTCGTCACGACGAGCAAGCCGGACGACTGCGTGAACGTCTCGGACACCATGAAGGCGGTGTGCGTCGCGGTGCAGACACTCGTCGAGACGGGTGAATACCCGGTGTACGACGTCAAGTCGCAGGCGGGCGTGTGGCGCATGCTGACAGTCCGCGAGAGCGAGCGCACGGGCGGCCTCATGGTGGTCGTGATGGTCAAGCCGCTGGCGGACGCCGACGAGAACGCCGCGCTGAAGCACAAGGTGGTCGCGGCGCTCACGGACGCGTCGGCGCCGTTCAAGGTCACGTCGATCTTCCTGCACGAGTACGCCGGCGTCTCGGCGCCGTCCGAGGACGACCCGGTGGCGCACATCTTCGGCGAAACGACGATCGAGGAGCAGCTGCTCGGCATGCGCTTCTCGGTCTCCCCCGGCGCGTTCTTCCAGGTGAACACGCGCGGCGCCGAGACGCTCTACGCGCTCGTGAAGGAGCTCGCGGGCGCCGACGAGCGCACGCTGCTGTACGACGTCTGCTGCGGCACGGGCACGATCGGCATCTGCGCGGCCGAGGGGGCGGGCAAGGTGGTCGGCATCGAGATCTGCAAGGCGGCGACGGACGACGCGGCCGTGAACGCCGCGCGCAACAACGTCGGGAACGTGAGCTTCATCAACTCGAAGGCCGAGGACGTGATGAAGGACCTGCTGAAGGAGAAGCGCTCCGAGGCGGAGCAGCAGCTCCAGCGCGTCGTGGCGATCGTCGACCCGCCGCGCGCGGGGCTGCACTTCCAGGTGCTGCGCGCGCTCCGCGGCTGCCCGCCCGTGGAGCGGGTCGTGTACGTGTCGTGCAACCCGACGGGGTCGCTCATCCAGGACGCGATGATCCTGTGCGGCCCGAAGACCAAGACGCTCGTGGGCGACGCGTTCGAGCCCGTGCACGCGATCCCGGTCGACATGTTCCCGCACACGCCGCACTGCGAGATGATCATCGTCTTCGAGCGCGTGAAGCGGAGCAACGTGCTGACGACCGCCTCTGCGGCCGCCAAGAGCGACGCGTAGAGTCTCCGCGATCGCCCCCTTACCATAGATCTTCTATTCGAGCGAAGGTCGCCACGTGCGTTGACTGCAGGAGCAAGTGAGCGGTCCTCAGTCGATCTCCTCAAAGTCCTGCGCGCAGAACGCCGGCGTCTCGTCCATCATGCGCGACTTGAACGGCTTGATGCCCTTCTTGGCCAGCGTCGGAGACGGTAGCGGCGGCACTGCCGGACTCTTCCGCTTCGCCGCCACTGGCGCCGCCGCCGCCGAGGTGGTCGTCACCGGCGCGGGCCTCGCTACCGCCGCGGGCTTGGACGGAACCGCCGGCTTCTTCGCCGGCTTGGACTTAGCCGCCTTGTTCATGCCTCGGAGCGTCGGCAGGTCCATCAGCCCCGGCGGCGGAGAGAAGAGCGCGAGGACCTGGCGAGGCGACACGCAACACGCAGGCAGAGCAGAAGACGAGCGGTGAGCTGCCGCGACTGTGGGCTGCGAGACGCTCGGAGACACCCAGGCGTACGCGATTGAAGCAGCGGTTCTTCTCCTGGCGCGAGTTGAGCACCGCGTAGTCCTGCTCCTTCAGGTGTTTCTTGTCCTCCGTCTTGAGCATCTGCCTGGCGCCAGGAAGACATCGTCAGCGACACGAACAGCCGCTGGAGCGATGACTCGGCGAGTGACACACACACACACACACACACACACACACACACACACACACACACCGGTAGTCATTCTCCTTGGTGGCCCACTCGTCTTGGACGCTCAGCAGATAGTGGAGCTTCTCCGCCAGCTCGCGGTCTTGGACGATGGCTGCCAACCGCGCGAGGCGCGCCGCACGTAAGCGACCCGAGCGACTCCGTCGCCACGCCACAGACACCTGCACGCACCGTCCTTCACCTGCTCCACCGGCTCCGACTCCGTGCGCTTCACGTGCGCTGCAATCTGCACGCACATCGACCGCCTCGGGTCAGTCGATGTGCCAACGAGCCCTCCATCGCCAGTCCCTCAAGCCACGCACGAGCTCGCTGACGGCGTGGAACGCCTTCTCCAGGTCCTCCTTCAGCTTCTGCGCAGTGTCACGCGCTTCGAGACGCAGCATGTTCGACTGCCCACATCGCACACGTAGAGAGCGCCTGGGCGTAAGCTCAGGTCAGCGCATCTCCGGCTCGCACCGAGTGCGCACCTTGAGGTACTGCTTGGTGAACGGCAGGAACGTCATGAGCGTCGCGAAGTAGCCGTTCACGCGCCACTTGTTCGGGTGCGCGTCCACCACGAGGGTGTCCACCGCGCGCAGCGCGTCGTCCAACTTGCGCGGGAAGACCTTGGTGATCGGCGCGCTCTGCTCCACTGCAGCAACGTGAAGAGCTCCGAGTGAGTCTGCCCGTCACAAGCAGTCGCAGCGACAGCCTTCACGTACGTTCGCGCACGGCGGTCCGCAGCGCCTCCATCTTGGCGACCACCTCCGCCTCGGGTGTCCAGTCGGACGCCGCCTCGGACCACTCGTCCAGGTAGCCCTTGACCGACTTGGACGACTCGGCGCCGCTCTTCCGGCTCTTCTTGCGCTGTTTGCCCGCCGCGTCGTCCGCGTCGTCGCTGCCCAGCGGAGCCGCAGACGCGGGACGTCAGTTGCCCAGCAGCAGCAACAACAACAACCGCACGCGCAGAGAGACCCCAGAGACAAGCGCAACCCACGCACTTGTCGTCGCGCTCGAGCGTCTCGATCTCGTCGCCGGCGTTCACGAAGAAGCCCGCGTGCTTGGTCTTCACGCGCGCGTGGCCGTGGATCTCCTCGATGTTGTGCTGCAGCTCCTCGTCGTCGATAAACGAGTCCTCCGAGTCGTAGTAGTCGTCCTCGTCGCCGCCTCGCCCGCCACTGCCGCCGCCGCCAGCGCCGTCCGCGCTCTCGGAGCAGTCGACCACGGCGCCGCCGCCGTAGCGCTTCTCCAGACGCTCGATGATGTTGTAGCGCTGCGAGCGCGGGCCCGCGGTCGCTGCTTGCAGAGAACTCAGAGGAGGCGGCGCCGCCTGCTGCTGCGGCAGCGGCGGGAGGCCGGCAGGCGGCTGCGCGGCGGTGGCGGCAGCGGCTGCGAGGCTGCGCGTCACCAGCTCCTTGAAGTTGATCTCCGACGGCGCGTGCGCGCTCAGCGCCACGCGGAACACGCGACGCGACGGCGCCTGGACGCTCGGGGTCATGATTTGTGACAGTGAAAAACAAAGTGTTGATTCTGATGATACTGTACTGGTACAGCAGTGCTGAGTGCAGGAAGGGCGGCTAGTTCCAGGTCTTCTCGAACGGCATCGCCAAGTAGCGTCAAAGGTGGTAGGAGGCAGACTCGGAGACAACGAATGACTAGGGAAGTGCGTCAGCTCTCTGTCTCTCTCTCTCTTGTGCTCGGCTGTGGCGGGCGTCAGTCC
>JAASGM010000858.1:0-12151 GCA_023334215.1 Globisporangium cystogenes
CTCTCTCTCTCTCTCTCTCTCTCTCTCTCTCTCTTCCTCTCTCTCTCTCTCTCTTCCTCTCCCTCTTCCTACGGGTTGGCCGTCGCCGCCGCCGCCTTGCGGAACGTGCCGAGGCGCTCGCCGCAGCGGCCGCAGAAGACGTTGTCGCACGGCACGGCGAACTGGCACTCGGGGCAGAGGCGGTCGTGGCGCATGGCGTTCAGGCGCGCCTCCTCGTGCTCCTCCTCGTCCGCGAGCTGCTTGAGCGTGAGGATGGCCGACTCGAGTGGGATGCGCTCGTCCATATCGATCTTGCAGAGCTGCGTCACGAGGTCCCACTGCTTGTCCGTGAGCCCGTCCGGGCGCGGGTGGAACTCGCCCTCCATCAGGTTGTCGAGCACCGTGTCGTCGTCCGCCATCCCCCACGGCGCCTCGCCCGTCACGGCCTCGATGATGCACATGCCGAACGAGTAGACGTCCGACTCGAGGTGCGGGTTCGCGGCGTTGCCCTCGCCCGTGAGGCACTCGAGCGCCTTCCAGCGCATCGCGTCCGTCTGGTCCTTGGTCGAGAGCCCGATCGACTGCGAGCGGATGAACGAGAAGCCAAAGTCGCAGATCTTGGCGAGCCCGTCCATGCCCACGAGCAGGTTGTTGCACTTGAGGTCGCCGTGCACGACCTTGTGCTTGTGCAGGTAGTCGAGCCCGAGCGCCGCCTGGTAGAAGAGCCGCCAGAGGTGGTGCCGGTTGTCCGCGTCGCGGAAGTAGGTGACGAAGTTGCCGTTCGACGCGTCCTCGCACACGAAGAACACGGGCGTGGACACGTGGCAGCCGCCGTAGAGCTTGATGATGTGCGGGTGGTCGAACTCGGCCCAGAGCTCCGTCTCCTTGAGGAACGTCTTCTGCGCCTGCTCGCTCTCGGTCAGCAGCCGCTTGATCACGACCTTGGCGCGGCCCCACGTGCCCCGGTGCACCGTGCCGTACGAGCCGATGTCGAAGTACTCGTCCGGGCAGTACACGTCGTCGCGCGGGATGAACCACTTGGGCACCTTGGGCACCTTGGCCTTGGACGTGCGCACGACCGACATGAACGTCTGGCGCATGAGCGCGACCTGCTCGGGCGCCTGCGCCTGGCCCTTGACCTCGATCTCGTACTTGAGCTCCGTGAGCGCCTCTACGAGCGCGCTGCCCTGGAGCTCGGACTGGATCATGTGCGTGTTGTTCACGAGCTGCTGCATGAGCTCGCGCTGGAGGCGCTGGTCCTGCTCGTACTGGTGCTTCCACGCCGACATCTCGCCGATGTGCACGAGGTTCAGGAGCTTGAAGAGGAAGTCGATCTCGTTGTGGAAGTCCTCGACCTCCTCGGCGAACTTGCGGCTCGACGCCAGGCGCGACAGCAGCTTCTTGCGCGAGTGCTTCTTGAGGAACGTCATGAAGTTGCTGATCGCCGCGCCGTACTTGGGCAGCACCTGGTTCTCGCGCAGCATGTTCTCGTCCGAGATCTTCTGCAGCTCGTCCCAGACGAACTGCATGCGCTCGAGCACGCGGCGGCACATGCCCTCGTTCTCCTTGAGCTCGTAGCAGAGGCTGTTCATCATGTCGAGCGCCGAGAAGATCGTGCCGCCGACGCCCGGCACCACGAACTCGATCACGAGCGCGAGCACGTCTTTGGCCGACATGGGGGACGAGAGGGAGAGACGGGAGAGTCTGGGTGGAGAGGAGAGTGCTTGCGCGCTGCGGAGCCGATTGGGCAATGAGGAGCGCACGAGCGCAGCGGAGGTCGAGAGGAGGTCGATGACAGTGGTGTGTGTGTGTGACGCACGAGCGGATTTTGCACTTGAAGTAAGTATACTGGAGGGCCGAGGTGCGGCGACTGGGTACACGCGGCGCCAATCAAATGCGCTCCGAAATCCTGAAAATCAAGCGCGGGAAAAACAAACGCTCGAAATATATGCGTTATCAAGGGTGATATGATATATAGGAAGGCAAAGTCTCTGAATACAAAGGTTTTTATGTTACAAATACTGCCTATTGATTATTATAAAGAAGGGATATACAGTATAGACAGGCAATTGATGGAGGCGTCAAAAATGAACTTCCATTTTTGTCGGCCATATCCTCAAATTCAACACTTTCTACTCTGATTTATTCACTATCACACATCGCATATGGTGATGCATTGATCACCTTTCAACGTCATGCTGCCCCACATCTGCTGCTGCTGCTGCTGTTGCTGCTGCTGGTGCACATGGACAACTCAAGCCACCTGGTCTGGCACCGCAGGCTCGTTCGTGTTCGGAATGAAAGAGCCCGACTTGCGCCGCTTGATCCCTCGGTCCGACGCGTCGATCGATCCTCGCCGCACGATGCGCTTGTGGCCACCAGGTTCCCCAAACTGATTTCAACCAGACCGTCTCGCGATGGCTGTGACGACGACGACTCTGACTGACATGAGCTCAACGCATGAGCTCAACTTGATCGCCTTCTTGATCGCCTTCTTGATGCCCCGGGGATCTCGATGCGTTCTTCTGGTATCTGCAGCAGCTGACCTCAAAGTCCGCTTTTGATCGCCAGCGGCTCTCGAGTACGAAGTCCAGCGCTCGAGAGTGGATCTTCGCCGCCGAACTCATACTTCCCTCCCGCTGGCACGCACGCTTCCGACCCAGAAGTCGACGACGGCGGCGCCGGCGGCGACGAAGACAGAAGAAGGAGCCCGACATGCTCGTTGCAGCGCCGTCAGATCCCACGAAGACCGACGACGCTCTGCCGCTCGACGAGCCCGAGAGCGAGAACGTGATGGTCGCAGCAGCCGAGGAGGACACGCGGGAGCTCGCGCTGGAGCTCGCGGAGCTGTTCCACGACGCTGTGCGCGTCGGCGACGTCGAGAGCGCGCGCAGTCTGCTCCAGCGAGGCGCGCAACACAACGAAGAGGACGACGACGGCAAACTCCCGATCCACGTCGCCGCGAGTCGGCGCGACAGCGAAATGGTCGCGCTCCTGGTCGCGAGCGGCGCTTGCATCGACGAGCTCGACGCGGACGGCAGGACGCAGCTCTACTGCGAGGCCGAGCGCAACGACAGCGCAGGTCTGGCGTTCCTGCTCCGGCACGGCGCCAAGGTCGACGCGAGGGGGCTCGAGGCGAAGACGGCGCTGTTCGCTGCGGCGGAGCGCGGCTTCGACCAGATAGTTCGTCGACTGGTGGACGCCAAGGCCGATGTGAACGCCGTGGACCTGCAGCAGCGGACGCCGCTGTGCCTGGCCGCCAAGAACGGCCACCTGTCGTGCGTTCGCCTGCTCGTCACGTGCGGCGCTGCAGTAGACGCCAAGCAAGCGCTCGGGAGAACGCCGCTCCAGCTCGCGGCCAGCAACGGCCACGTGGACGTCGTGGAGCATCTCCTGGAGCTCAGCCCTGCGTCCGTACTCGACGCAGACGAGAGGCAGTGGACGGCGCTGCACGCTGCAGCTGGCAACAACCGCGTCGCGGTCGCGAAGGTGCTGCTCGAGAAGCACGCGCCGGTGGACGCGTCGAGAGCGCCGGACGGCGCGACGGCGCTGCATCTCGCAGCACAGCGAGGGTTCGTCGGCATGGTCAAGCTGCTGGTCGAGTACCGAGCGGCGCTGGATGGCAAGCAAGGCGACGGGAAGACAGCGCTTCTCGTCGCGCTCGAGCACGACAACGTCGCCGTCGCGCAGGCGCTGGTGGATGCTGGCGCGTCCGTGGAAGCGCGAGATGCGTCGGGAAGCTCGCCGCTGCTCGTGGCCGCAACGCGGAACCACTCGTCGGTCGTGAACTCGCTGGTTGATCGCGGCGCTCCGGTGAACGCGGCGGACGCGAAGGGCAAGACGGCGCTCATGGTGGCTGCGAAGCTCGGACACCTCAAGATCGCCAAGAGGCTCGTTGATCGTGGCGCTGAGGTCGATGCAACGCAGGAGTTCGGAAGATCCGCGCTCATGCTCGCACTGAGCCACCGGCAGCGCATGGTCGCGAGATGGCTGCTCGACGACTGCCGCGCGTCGGTGAAGCTGCAGGATCACGCGGGGTGGACTCCTCTCCACGTCGCCGCTGCGAGCAGCGACTCGAGCACGATCCGAGCGCTCGTTCAGAAGGGTGCGGTGGTGGACGCCAGGAGTCACGACGGCAAGACGGCGCTGGACCTCGCGGTCAAGAAGGGCTTTGGCCAGACGGTCGAGGAGCTCGCAAGGCTTACGGCCGCCGATGCCGCGCCTCTGGACAGCACGGCGCTTCTTCTAGCGGCCGCGCGGTCCGGGCGGCTGAACTTGATGATGGCGCAGAGAAGGAAGAGCGCAGCGCTGCACCGCGAGGCGTCGGGGGACGTCGAGACGGTGCTGCTGAACCTCGTGCGCTGGGGCTTCCGAAGCACGACCTTCAAGGACTTCCTCGACCACAGCTTCAAGGACGCAAGAGGCGACAACGCCGTTCTCCTCCGGGACACGCTCGCGAGGATGCACGCGCTGTGTGCGGACGTCAAGGAGTCCGAAGGGATGTTCGAGAGCGTCGCAACGCGCCTGAGGGCCGCCGTTGAGAGCGGCATGGACGCCATTCGAGCGGACGACGAGATCAGGACCGAGGTCACGGAGATCGTGTACAGATTCTGCAGACTGCTGCTGCAGTATCGCCGACACTCGACGGTCCCTCGATTCATGGCGCGGCACACCGTGAACACGACTCTGCGCGACTTCCACAGCGAGATCGACCGTCTACTGCGGCGACCAGGGCTCCAGGACGACCAGAACCGTTGGCGGACCACGTGGGAGTCAGTCGAGAAGAACCAGTTGAGCCAGTATCGAGCTGCGCTGGAGCGTGTCGCTCTGCAGGAACTTCCGAGTGAAGCGGATCGAGTCGAAGCAGCGACGCACCTCCAGTACATGCTGACGAACCGCGGCCGAATCGAACCGAGTGAAGGAGAGGTTGCCAAGAACGCGATCGAGAAGCTCGTCAGCAGCTGCGGCGGCGTCGATGTGGATGTACCGCGGTGGTTCCTCAGCCGGTTCGATGTCGAGTTTGACCGCTGGTCCTGCGCGAAGGCGGGCCAGACCGTGAAGACCACGTGGATGAGCTCGAGCGTGAACGTTCTCCCGACCAGTGTGGACGACGCTCAGTTCCACCAGATCGTGACAGCGTGGAAGCAGCTCAAGCACTCGAACGTCGTCGACCTCTTCGGCGCGTGCCACGTCGGGGAGCCTCGGTTCCTCGTGTGCGACTCCGTACAGGACGAGAATCTGAAGGCGTTCCTGCGCAAGCGGCAGGATCAGGCGACGCTGTTCTCCAAGCTTCACGAAGTCGCCCAAGGCCTGCTGTTCCTGCACGAGAGCGGCGTCGTCCACGGGAACCTGACGAGCGATCGGATCCTGATCGGCGTCGACGGCAAAACGAAGATCGGAGGCTTCGAGTGTGGCGTGCTTGTTGGTGGACACTCGCACGGCTACTGCCAAACAAACACGGACTGGACGGCGCCAGAGGTCCAACGCGGCGGCCTCCCGACAGTCAAGGCGGACATCTTCTCCTTCGGCGTGTGCATCTTCGACATGCTCACGATGAGGGACTCATGGCGCGCACGAACCGGCGATTCGCTTCGGCGCGACTTGCTTCGAAGCAGCAGCTCGCCGCCGCCGGGCGTTCCAAACCGCAAGCACTGGGTCTTGATCAAGCAGATGTGCGCGACGAACCCGACCCTGCGAGTGGGGTTGCAATTCGTCATGGCCACTCTCGAGTCGTTCGACGTGAAAGCAGATGTCAACACCCAGTGCGAGGCATCGAGCAGCAGCCCTGGCGGTCAGAGTCCCAGTCCGGACCATGTAAGTGCCCTGCTCGTTGCTCGCCAGTATCAACAACGAATCACTGACAACTGTGTTGCTGGTATGGCACAGACTGTCTACACCGACTTGAGGGCGTGGAGAGCTGATGCAAAGGACCCTCTCCAGGACAGATTGGTACTACTGAAGGAGCAGTGTTGCAAGTTCCCGGAGGCCCGAAAACTGGCAGAGTTCATCTACAGGCGGCTCAACGATGTGTTCGAGCTTCTCGTGGCGAAGAAGCTGACTTCAGAGGAGAAAGTCGTGAAGAAGTTCGTCAAGGCGCTCGGCGGGTTCTCCAAGTACCTGAGTCCGCCAGCGTCGAGCCTGTCACACACGAAGCGAGTGAGGAGCCAGAGGATCGCGTTCGGTCACGAAGGGTTCCACCAGAAGATCGACGAGCTGCTCGAGATCCTCGGTGTATCGGCCGAGAAGAACACGATCCACGACTGGAAAGGCACACACCACGAGCTGGTGAAGACGCTCGCCATGTCGCGCGATGAGAGCGCCTCGGGGGCAGCCATCGCGCATATTGTGACCGTTCGCAACGTCAAGTCGCTGAAGCGCGATCCGCTCGACCAGACTCCTGCCGTGAGCGTTCGCTCTTCGCTGCCTCGCACGAAGGACTGGTTCATCGATCTGAGCAAGATCGAACTGGACGAGCAGATCAGCAAAGGCGGCTTCGGCGAGGTCTATCGCGGCACGTGGATGCCTGGGACGCCGGTGGTCGTGAAGTTTCTCATCCGCAAGGACAAGAAGGAGGAGGACAAGAACGTCCAGGAGGTGTTCCTGCACGAAGTCGAGATCTGGTACCCGCTGCGACACGCGCACGTGGTGAGGCTGTTCGGCGCGTGCGTTGACAAGCGCTACTTCGTCTGCGAAGACGCCACGAACGGAACGCTGAGCGCGTATCTACAAGCGAAGGCGACGACGCTGAGTGCGGAGAAGCTGCGCGAGTTGGCGTGGACGCTTCTCCACCAGGCAGCGCTCGGGCTCCAGTTCTGCCACAACCGCAACGTCATCCACAACGACCTCAAGTGTGACAACATCCTCATCGGCGCCGACGGGAAGGCGAAGCTGAGCGACTTTGGACTGAGCTCGATGCCAGATGTCGCCGATCTGCTCTTCAAGGAGAAGGGCATGATGGGAGCGCGCCCGTGGAAGGCGCCCGAGTACATCCAACACGGGATACCGTCGTTCCCTTCGGACATCTATTCGTTCGCGATGTGCATCGTGGAGGCGATGAGCGTTGTCGACCCAGCCACCCGGTCGGAGCCACCAGCGATTCTGCGTGTTGTGAGGGTGCGTCTGAAGCGGGGTCAACGACCGAAGGATCCGACTACGATGCGCTCGCTCGAGTGGGCGCTGGTCGCTCGTATGACCGAGGAAGAAGATTCGCACAGAGCCAGCATCGCGTCGGTCGTCGAGCAGCTCAAAGTCATCGCAGAGGAAGCCGAGGACCGCGACGTCACCGAGTTCTGAGCGACTTGCATCGGTCAGTTCGACACCGGCTTCGTGAAGCGTGTGGTTGTTGTTGCCTGTTGCATACAACAACGCCCAATGCATGTCGATGTCTCTTGAGAAAGACGCACACGGTGGCAGATGAAGAAGTTACGGTAGCGGACGCACACGGACTCACGGGACGGGTTCGTTCTCTAGAAGCGCAGCGCGCGCAGCTTGCCGGAGGACGCGCGGAACATGCGGTCGTGCAGCGCCGCCGAGAGCTCGTGGTCGGCCGCGAGCACGTCCGTGATCACGACGCGCTGCACGCCCGCGACGTTCTCGGCCCAGCGCAGCATGTCGAAGATGTGCTGCGTGCCCTCGCCGACGTCGCCCGACGGCGACAGGTCGTTGTACGCCTTCACGCGGGGCTGCAGCGCGCGCAGCTTTCCGTGGAAGTCGATGACCACCCAGCCGCTCACGTCTTCCGCCGCCATGTCGAAGCTCTCTGCCGCGCCGTCCTGGTACAAGTACGTGTCGACGTCCGGCGCGTAGTGCGTGAGCAGCTGTCCGGGCGCCTGCTGCGCCTCGAGCGTGTTCGCCTGCACCTCCTTCTGGATCGTCACGATCTCGTACTCGGCGCCGAGCAGCTCTGCGTTCTGCGCGAGCACGAGCGCCAGCGCCTTGTCCGACACGCCGCCGCGGCGGAAGATCACCAGCTTGTTCTCCTCCGGCACGATCTTCGCGACCGTCGACTCGATGCCGACTTGGCACACCGCGACGTCGTCTGCGCGGCTCTCGATGATCGACAGGTGCGCGTAGACGCCGAGGTCGTCCATGACGTGCTGCGCCGTCGTCGGCGACACGTGCCCGAAGCGGTTCGCGCTCGGCGCCGCCACGGGCACCTTGGCGGCGGCGAGCAGCTCCTGCGCGATCGGGTGCGCCGGCACGCGCAGCCCCACGAAGCCCGTGTGCGCCGAGACGGTGAGTGGCAGCGCCGGCACGGCCTTGGCGATGAGCGTGAGCGGCCCGGGCCAGAACGCGCGGCCGAGGCACTCGAACGCGAGGCGGCCCTTCGGCGTCAGGTCCACGAGCTCGGTCGCCTCGCGCAGCGTCGGCACGTGCACGATGAGCGGGTCGGTGAGCGGCCGGCCTTTCGCCTCGAAGATCGAGAGCACGGCGGCCGGGTCCAGGGCGTTCGCGCCGAGCCCGTACACGGTCTCGGTCGGGAACGCCACGAGCTGTCCGGCGCGGAGCTGCTCGCCGGCGCGCACGAAGCCCTCGGCGTCGGGCTTGACGAGCGTCGCCATCGGTGCTCGCGCTGCAGGGAGAAGCGCACTGAGGCGGCGGCGGTGGCAGCGGCGCAGCGCTGGCGAGCTGGCGAGTGCGCGCGTGGTGGCGGGCGGGCGGGGGGCAGCACGCGGCGAAGTGGCGGCGCGTATTCTACTGGTCGGGAGCAAACGTGCGATGTCGCTTGGTGAAAAACGACTTGCGGTTTGTATGGCGCAGACTCGCCAATCACTTTTCGCGTGTCAAACGAGAATCGTACTTTAGTGGGAACGAGGGTTGACTTCGTCAAAGACCGACATCGTCGCGACAGCAGCTCCTCGACCTGGATCGACCGAGCTGCGGTCAGCGCGGACGCGTCGATCGGGGTCGCGCTTGCTACCTCTGCTGCCCTGCGTCAGCCTTGTGAAGCGCACGCAAGGACCAAGTCGGTCAGATATGTGAGATTGCGACTTTAGCGTTCACCTCGAAGAGATCGAAGACGAGAAGGAAGCCAAGTGGCAACGAGCTCGGGAGCAGGAAGCGTCAAAGCTCAAGATCAAAAGCTCGCAGAGTGTCTCTCGACACCGTGCGTGAGTGAGTGTGTGTTGCCGCCACACAGGATAGTTGAGCGGATTTTGGTGCAAGCTGGTGCGCTGGTGCATGTCTCGAGACCGCGGGCGGTGTTCTCTCGAGCATCCATGAGCGCCAGGAGCCGCGAGAACGCAGCGACACAGTCGGCGAGCGATCTTGTTTCTGAGAGGGAAGATCCGATGTTTCAACAACGTTGCGCGTGCGTCTTGGTCATCGCTGGCCCCTCAAGCGACACGCTCATGACGAACTTTCACCGTGACGCCAGTTGAGCGTTCAGGGCCCGAAGAAGAAGAATCTTTGCGGGTGCGAACACTCTCTCGTCAAGCACGCGCCTGCCATCAAACTCCTGCTTGTCTCCAAGCTCGCTCATGTCGTCATCGCTCGCCTGCCAGCCATCACGCACCCTCCTTCAAACACGCGCATGAGGGCTTCATGCCTTCGAGCTCTGATTTCCATGTTCGCGTTCCCATTCGACTCACAGCATACAAAAGCCAGTTAATAAGTCCAGAAATGGACAGTCGGGAAGCTCCCGAGAAGCGCCACTTCCGAATCCGCCCGCTCCCGCGCAGGTCGCTGCCTTACACAACCCCGTAGAAGCCCCCCACTGTCCATGCACTCAGTCGCGACGACGAAGCTCCTGGCGCGCGCCATCCCGCGCGCGCGCAACCTCGGCGACTTCATCGTGCCGGGCATGGTGAACCTCTCGATCGAGAAGGCGCTCGTGGTGCTCGGCGAGCTCTGCTACAGCATGCAGGAGTCGCAGGTGCTCGCGCAGCGCGTGCTCAACCGGCTGCTCTTCCTGCGCCAGGAGGTCGAGAATAAGCCCGCGGGCACGCGCATCCAGAGCGACGTCATCCTGCGCTACGGCGAGCTCGTGGGCAAGGTCATCCAGTTCCTGCGCAAGTACGCGAGCAAGACGCTCGTGGCGCGCGTGGCGGCGACCCGGCGCTTCCTCCTCGGCCTCCGGGACGTGCACGCGCGCATCGACTACTTCTTCGGCAAGGTCGCGCTCGCGTCGCGCCCGGAGATGACCGCGTGGAAGGCCGCGTGGGACGCCGACGTGGACCTGCTGCACCGGCTGCTCGCGGGCTTCCTCTCCAACCGGCTCGTCGTGAACGGCGAGCTCACGGAGCGCGGGCTCGAGGAGGCGCTCACGGAGATCCGGTTCGAGCTCGCGAACCCGGAGCTCTCGGCGGCGCAGAGCGAGCTCATGACGACGGCGTTCGACCAGTTCAAGCACCACCACAAGATGTTCCTGCCGCTGCCCGTGCCGACGTGGTTCGTGGCGCGCGACGAGGTGCAGTTCAAGACCGATCCCTTCGCGGTCGGCTCGTACGGCGCGCTGCACCGCGGGATGCTCGAGCGCACCAAGAGCAAGCTCGTCGTCAAGTGCATGTACTCGGACAGCAAGCAGACGCAGGCGGCGCTGTACAGCGAGGGCCAGCTCTGGGCCCGGCTGGACCACCCGAACGTGCTCCGGATGAAGGGCGGGTGCTACGTCGGCTCGCCCATGTTCTTCCTGTGCGAGGACGCGGGCGACAACCGCAGCTTCCCCGAGTTCTTTGCGGCGAGTCCCAAGCACAAGGACAAGCTCTGGTACCTGTTCCTGGACGCGGTCGACGGGCTCGCGTACCTGCATGGCATCGGCATCGTGCACAACAACCTCAAGGGCAGCAACCTGGTCGTCGGCGTGGACGGCCGCACAAAGCTCTGCGACTTCGGCTTCAGCCACGACACGACCGACGCGTCGATCACGGCGCCGAAGAAGCACACGACGGCCACGCGCTGGAAGGCGCCGGAGCTCCTGGCTTCTCCGTCCAGCGACGCGGGCGTCGCGTTCCCGTCGTTCGCGTCGGACGTCTACGCGCTCGGCATGTGCATGATCGAGGCGGTGACGGGAGAGCTCCCGTGGGGCCGAACGAACGGCGACCAGGCGGTGATCGACAAGGCGACGACGGAAGGGTACGCGCGTCCGAAGGAGTTTGTCGACGACCGGCACTGGGCGATGGTCGCGTCGCTCATCGCGATAGGCCCAGGAGACCGCGCGACGCTAGCGCAGGTGCGGCAGGCGCTCAAGGACGTGATCCGCGCCCTCGAAGGCCGGGTGGACGAGGAGACCAAGCAGTGCGCGCAGTGCAGCAGCTCGAACCCGGCGAAGAACAAGTTTTGCAACGAGTGCGGGAACCGGTTCCCGTGAGCCGCTTCAGAGCTCAGCTGGAAGAAGGTCTGGGGAAGCGGAGCGAGAGAGAACGAGAGAGTGAGAGAGCGAATCTCACCGGAACACGGGAGCTCGTATTTATTCCGACTTTGGTACTTTGTACTTGGTTCAGTTGGTTTAGAAAGTCACGACACGATCCGCACTTGTCCCTCCCTCCCTCCCGATCAGCGCTTACGGCGGCAGCTTCGCGCCACAGTTGCCGCAGAAGCGATTGCTAGTGGAACTGATGTTCTGGCATGCTGAGCACTGAACCGTCCGGCTGGACGTTGCCGCCACCGCGAGGTTCTTGAGCGCCTGCTGCACCTCCGAGACCTCCGAGACCTCGTCTGCCTTCTCTGCTTCCTTTGACTCCTCGGTGTCGACACCCGCCAGTTCTTTCAGCACGTCGATCGCTCGGTCGAGCGACCACCGCTTCTCCGGATCGAACCGCGTCATGCCCTGAACGAGCTCCCACTCGCGATCCGAGAAGATGCCGTCGGGGCGAGGGTAGTCACTCCCGTCCATGAGGTTCTCGATGATCTCGTCTTCGGACACCACTCCCCACGGCACGCTCCCGGTCTTCGCCTCGACGATGCTCATCCCGAGCGAGTACACGTCGGACTGGACGGACAGGTTTGCAGCAGGTCCAGTCTCGAGGACGCACTCTGGTGCCTTCCACGGCGTCGAGTCCGGCTGCGCCTTGAGACTCTTGCCGATCGAGAGCGTCTTGATGTAGCTGAATCCAAAGTCGCACAGCTTCGCCTGGCCGTCGTCGCCAACGAGAAGGTTGTTGCACTTGATGTCTCCGTGGACGACCCGCTCGCTGTGCAGGTACGAGAGCCCCTGAGCCGCCTGGAGGAAGAG
>JAASGM010000859.1:0-12126 GCA_023334215.1 Globisporangium cystogenes
TCACGGCCCAAGACCCTCGCCAGGACCTGCGATCAGTTCTCACTCTGTGAGACTCTTCGCTAAACGCTTCCTCAGCAAAGGGATCAGTGCCAACCGACAGTTCGCTTTGCGATAGTCGGGCGGCTTGAGTCCCATTACACCATGGACCAGACCGACTGCTCAAGGAGAGGCTTCCGCATGGCGTGTACCTGGTCGGCGGGTACAACGGCGATTCGCCTCCTGTTCTTCCAGATCTTCGGGTTCTGGCAGCGGTCCGCTAAAGTACGAATGCCTTGTTCGGCTATAGATGTTGGTACTCTAGCTACTCGTTTAGTTACGATTTGATGGTCCTAGTTACTTTTTCATCGTGTTTATGCTCGCATAAGCCGCTCAGGTTGGTTATTCGCACGACTCGCTCCCCAATCACTGAAGCCAAGTCAAAGGATTATTCTTCAGAGACGGAAAGCAAAACCACGCACTTGTCTCCTGCATTATTTAGACTGAACTCCAATAGCCACATCAAACACACAACACCACACATAGCCCGGATATAACTTCGCAATTTGTCTTCTCATCACCGCCCCCGATCAATCAATCGTCAAAACACCCCGCGGAGGCGGCGCGCCCGTCTTCGACCGGCTTCTCCCGGACGCCATGCGCATCTCGCAACCGCTCGAGCTCACGCACACGACGCACCATCTAGACGTCGCGGACATGCTCACGTGAATCAACCCCGGCGTGGCGTACCGAATGCATCGCGTGCACTGTCGTGACGAGGGGGAAGCGCAGGAGGCGATACACCTTGACGAACACGTGCGTGACCTTGGTGAACATGAGTAAGAGTCAGAACTCCAGGCGGCAGAGCCGGAGCACATCACTTATTTAACTCCTAACAACAACGGCATTGACAGACTAGGCACCGACAAGCCCTCGAAGCAAGTTTATGTGCGTATGTAGCGTGCGTGGATGATTGCGGCGGACGTGCGTACTCGAGAGACGTCGCTTGATCTCATTGTTCACCTATAAGAAGTCGATTCCGTGGGTTGCTAAGTGCGGCAGTGACGTCTCTTAAGTTCACACTAATGTAGTTTTCTTTACCAAAACGTAATCGGTTCATGAACGGTCCAAACCGTTTTGCCCTGTGGACATTCTTGATGAATCATTTTGGCTACTGCACTGAACATACATGGAACCCTCATAACGAAATCACCGTTATGGAAAATAATGGGACATTTGGAACATGGGCAGTAGGACCCGCCAAAATAAAACGATGTCAAGTGGGGTGTTCGAGGTATTTTATGTTAAATACTCGATACTAGTATCAATACTCACTATTCGAAGATGTTAGTGTTAAATCACTGTTCAGTATCAAATACTGTATCGTGTTGCAAGCAATGTGTACACGATTTACACATCACATATCTTCATGTGGCCAGCTCCACATGCTTCCAAGTTGCCCTACGACTTAGCGAGCCGCTCGTGTGTTAGTGAAAGCTTAACTAACGTAAAGCGTCGTCCCTGGTGTACCATGATTTTGATTTGCTTCATTTCACATGGTGCCATATTTCATGTAAAAAGATATCCCAGAAAGATTGCGAAGCATCTTTCACCAAAAAAATTGATATGCTTAAAACCATATGCACATGTTTAAAAATAATTAGTTTGTCTTTCGATTGTGAGATTTCTAAAAAATCTGTTTCAAATTTAAACCAGACGTTTGAACATGCTCTTGTACATTTTATGTAACGAAACGTCGAAGTACCGTCAGTCCAGCAAGGAGTGTTTTCCTAATCTCAACTCACGGTTATATTCCTTTTATAGACGGAATGATGCCCTTTATAGACGGAACATTGCTTATAATTACATCAATTCTTTGATCAATCAGAACAAAATGTTGATATCCCTTTTATAGACGGGATGATGCCTGTTGTAGACGGAACCGTGCTTGCTTGTGCATCAATTACATCCTTTAATCAAGAGCTGGCGACAGCACCTTCACGTCATGAAGGTGTTCATGTCGAACAGGATCGGCTGTCTCACTCGAAAATAGCAATTTTCAAGGACGCGATCCACTCACTCAGGGACACTTCAACTATTATAGGTTCTCGTGAGACACACCTCTCGTTTCTGCGACGCACCCCTCGCTTCGCGCTGATTGAAGGGTTTATTAACGAATACTAGTCATCGGCTGTTTTTGTAATGGACTGCGATTCGCGACATTTTCACCAGTCAGGGGGGTGTCGCATCATACATTACGAAGTCCAATTACAAGTCCAATTCTGATCCTAGAATAGATCGAAAATATGAAATACTATTTGAATATCGGGAGTTAAAACTGCCGATATTATTTACCTAATGTATGTGATAGCGCAGGATCCCCCTCAACGAAAATGGACCCTAATCAACTCGCTGGTACCTAAACAAAAAAGGGTCCCTAGAAAAAAATGCTTCGCTCATACAAATCCAAGTAAACTATTTCCAACTCAGACTTTCAAAATCTGAGAATCTGAAATCTGAGTAGGAGACAACTGACTTAACACGCTGTCTCTGTAAGAACTGGATGTTTTGGAAGGGGGAAAATCCATGGGAAGGTAAATCCGGAACTACACCGATTTCATTGAAACTCGCAGGGAATGGTCTCACATGCGTCGTTAGTAGTCTGTGCAAATTTGAGCTCAATCTGAGCAGGCGTGCACATACTGTTCTCGTGAATGTGGAGCAAGGTGCTCAATATATAGCCCATGTGAAGCAAGTGGCCGCAAAGTCGAAATCATGAAGTGATCATCACTCTGGCAAGCTCCCGCCAAATTTTAATATTTACATTTCGCTTTCACAAAATTTAGCGAACAGGATAAAAATCAATTTACAAACCCACAGTAAACAACCCGCGTTCCAAGGCGATTTGCTGGCAGTCATAAAAAGGCGCTAGCTATAATGATTTGTATTATTTATAATATGGTTTGGTAGCAGCTTGCCAAATCATGTAGAAAGAGTGATGGTAAAGAATGAAATAGACTTTGCGGCCACCTTGAGTGAAGCGTTCCGTGGTGCAGCGCATAGCACAAAGAGTATAGCACCTCTCGCCATCCAAATGGTATCACTATTATCACGAGATAGAGGGTATTCTATCGATATAAACAGCATCGTGATCGGACACGTTCCGGATTCAAATCCCTCCAACTTTTCCCAAATAACTGCGTTTTTCTTCCAGTTCTTCCAGAGACGCCGTGTTAAATGTGTATGTGAAGTCTTACTCTCGCTGCTGATTGGCTACTGGCACCGCATAGACATGAAATTTCGGTCATTTTGGAGAACAACTTTGGGCACAAGCCCAACGCCATTCATTCTACTAGTATTTGTTTACCTTGAAACCATTCACTTCACTTTGATCACTTCGCATTGATGCAGTATACTATCGGGTTTTTGAAAACTCGATACTAGTTTCAAGATACATAAAGTGAGATACTAGTGATAAAATATTGCACAGTATCAAATACTGTATCGTGTATCTCTACTTGGTGCACCGCTCGTGCGTTGGTACTTTCTTGAAAACTGAACTACTTCTTTGATCATCCACGGTGTACCATGTTTTGGATTTGGTGGACCGCTCGTTTTGTTTTGGATTTGCTTCATTTCAGCGTACCATATTTTAAGTTTAAAATTTCCCAGAAAGAATGCGAAGAATATTTCATAGAAAAACTGATGTGTTGAAAACTCCTTGCATATGTTTAAAACAAATCTATTTGGCTTTCGCTTGTTTTAAACTCAGCGCACTTCGCTAGAAATCTCTGTTTCAAACAAAGCGCACCTGATTGTAACGCGAGGATTCCTGTTTATAATAACAGAGTGCATGTACACTTTATGTTTCGAAACGCCGTTTTAAGAAAGCATGTCCAAAGAATACGAAAATCAAATATAAACGCATGTCCTATTAAAATGGCTTAGCGTCGTTTAAAAACGAGGCTGAACCATTTCACTTTTTTGTATGCTTTGAACATGTTTTTATTTTTTTATTTTAAACATGTACAAAGCATACAAAAAAGTATAAACGCATGTCCAATAGGCACATCAAAGCAACTGTTATTAAGAGGTGTTAACGTTTACGAAGTGCGTTCGCGGATTCATTTTTTTAAATAAATGTTATGTACTTTGAACTTCGTTTACAAGAACGTTTTCGTTTACAAAACCTTCAACCCTTCAGGTCGACTTATAGTAGCCAATCAGAGAAACGATCGACTGCTTTCGGACGTCCCACAGTTGAAAGTATAGGGAAATCAAGTACAGTGGTAGGTAGTAATACCAAACAGGAAATGACGAAAGTTTCTATCTAACTGTCTAAGGCCTCCTCAGCCTTAGACAGTTAGGTAGAAACAATAGTGAAAGCAAGTGTCGATCAGCCAAGTGTACAGTTTATGTAACGAAACGCGGACGACGAAGTACCGTCAGTTCATCAAGGAGTGTTTCCCAAATCTCAACTCACGGTTATATCCCTTTTATACCGAAAACTCATGTTATTCCGGACAACATGTTCTTACAGACAATTAATCTACTAAAACCGAAAATTTGACATTTTCTTATGATTTTGACCGTCGTGAGTCTAATACGGTAACGTATTATATCAGATTATGGCATGAATTTGGGCTGCTTAGCAAAATCGCCATATCTTTGTGTAGCTTCTTCTGTTCGTAATAAAAGTTACATGCTATGAATCTGCTTTTAACGGAGCAGCTAACAGTCTAAGTCTGATGCTTATCCACTCAGATTTTCCAGCTCAAATTTTGATGTAAAGTCAGATTTTCTCTATTTTGGCAAAATCAGTTTTTGGAAGGTCTTTTATTGGGGTTATGGACTTGTATTGGAAGCAAATCCGGACATAAAAAGCACAATATGTTGTGATTACAGGTCATTGAAGCGAAACCCCCGCTGTAATGCCAGTCAACTGACGTGTTCAGTTATCGACTGTGAAATGGCTACGGAGAGAGATCATGATGTACAACCACCTACATCACGTTCTCCCTCTTACAGAACAGTGTTATTGCCCTCCTTCCTTGTTTGTTGTCCTCTTGCCCATGTATGATCACGAGAATTTATGTGGTGTTTTCTACGGAGTACTAGAAAGCCAGGGCGCCAAAAAAAGTGAGAACCCTGCCAAAAACTGATGCTGCGGAATTTCGTCAAATCAAACCAGAATATTTGCTTTTTCAGTTGTTTGATTGGGTAGAAAATGCTTGCTCTGCCATTAATTGATGCATGCCATAATCTGAAGTTTTACGCTACACATTAAGTCACTCACGCGTTAAAACCGAATTGTAATTGCTACCCTAAAATGTTATTGTAGATGTCAAAATCGTTTTTAAAGAGAATGTAGGTATGGTGTCCGTAAGGACATGAGTAATTCGGTACTCATGTTATTACAGACAATACACCTACATTCTCTTTAAAAACGATTTAGACATCATCGATAGTTTTTTAGGGTCACGATTACAATTCGGTTTTAACACGTGCGTGACTTGATGTGTACTGTATTAGACTTACAAAGGTCATAATCAGTGGAAATTGTCAAAATGTCGTTTTAGTGGATTAAATGCTATTCGGCAATAAGAACAACATTTTGAAATGCTTGGCTCGGCGTGCCATTCACTTTGACCACTTTGCTCACCTCGCCGCAGCTGATGCTTCGCTCGCTCGCGCTCGGCCGCGGCGGCATCGCGTCGCTGGCTCCGGCCGGCGCGCGGCTGCTGCGCTCAGGTCGCCGCGGCTCGCAGCGCCTCTCGCGCTCTCCAAACGCGGCGCCGAAAGCTCCGCCGAAAGCGCCGCCCAAGCCGCCGGTGCTGCCGCTGGTGGCGCTGCCGCCGCTCACGCGCGTGCGCGACCTCGCCAAGGCGCTGCAGAAGCCGCTGGACAGCGTGCTGCCACGCGTCGTGTCCCGCGCGCACCGCAAGCTGCACATGCGCGTGGACGGCGCGCGCTTCGAGTTCGCGAACGTGCGGCAGGTCGCCGTCCCCTTCGCGCTCGCGCAGGACGTGGCGGCGCACTTTGGTCGCCGCGCGACGCTCGACGTCGTGGAGCCGGCGTTCACGCCGCTGCCGGCGCGCGCGGCGCCGACCAACGCGCTCGTGCGCGCGCCCGTGGTGGCCGTCATGGGCCACGTGGACCACGGCAAGACGACGCTGCTGGACGCGCTGCGCGGCTCGAACGTCGCGCAGCGCGAGGCGCACGGTATCACGCAGAAGATCCACGCGTGCGACGCGCGGCTGAGCGCGCAGCTGCGTGCGACGTTCCTAGACACGCCCGGGCACTTCCACTTCTTCCGCATGCGCTCGAGCGCCGCGCAGGTCGCGGACCTCGTGGTGCTCGTGGTCGCGGCGGACGAGGGCTGCCTGCTGCAGACCGAGGAGGCCATCGGCGCCATCGAGGACGCGCAGCTGCCCGTGGTCGCGTGCGTCAACAAGGTCGACGTGGCCTCGCCCGAGCAGATCGCGCAGGTGAAGCGCGAGCTGCGCGAGTTCGTGGCGCTGCAGGGCTGCCCGGTCGTCGAGATCTCGGCCAAGGAGCACCTCAACCTGGACGGCCTCAAGGCCACGATCGCCGCGCTCGTAGAAGACCCGGCGGCGGTGAGCGCGCGCGTGGTGGACGTGTCACCCGGCACGCCGGCGGAGGGCGTTGTGCTCGAGAGCGTGGCGGCGCGCGGCCGCGGCACCGTGCTGCGCGTGCTGCTGCGCAACGGCGTGCTCACCAAGCAGGACCACTTCGTCGCGGGCATGATCCACGGCGCGGTGCGCAGCCTGCGCAACACGGACGGCGAGGAGATCTCGCACGGGCTGCCGGGCACGGTCGTGGACGTGATCTACGCCAACAAGTCCAAGTACGTGGACGCGCCGAACGAGTTCGGGTTCTTCGTGCTGCCAGAGGCGCGCGCGAAGCAGGTGGTCGAACAGAGGTGCGTGCGATGCGCTGGGAAGACTGAGAGTCTGGGAGTGTGTGTGAGAGAGAGCTTGCCTGACGAGGACACCGTGTTCGTTCGTGGGAGTGCAGGCAGATGGCGCTTGACTATGAGGAGAACATGATCCCAGACGAGAGCCGCAAGCGAGCGAGTGGCGACGCTAGCGAAGGTGCTGCCGAAGATGAGGAGGACGACGACGACCTAGACGACCTGAACGAGGACGACCTGATCGCGACTAAGTCGGTGATCGTGAAGGCGGACACTGCCGGCTCGCTCACGAGCATTCAGGACACGGTGGACCAGATGGCGGGCATCTCGGTGCGTGCGAACGCGTGTAGGGCGTGGCGCTCAGGACACGGAGAAGTGTGTGACGGACTGACCGACTGACGGACTGATTGACTCACTGACACGCAGACTGCGCGCATCGGCATTGGCAACATCTCGACGAAGGACATCGACGTGGCGATCAACGGCAAGTGCCCGATCTTCGGCTTCAACATCAGGCTGCACCCGAAGGAGAAGCGGCTCGCGGCGGCCCGGGGCGTGCGCGTGATCCTGCACACTACTATCCACGGCCTCATCGAGGACATCGAGGCGTTCGAGAAGGCCAAGAAGTAGCTTCGCTCACGTCGCACTTGAAAACCTTTATAGAAAGTCTGCTCACTACTGGCAGCTGCTGGCAGTGACCCACTTGGAACACCTTCACAAAAAATCTGCTCATAAAGACTGTTCGAGCGAGCGCCTCGCTAGCTGTCGTCTTCGCGCACCCTCCGCTCGCCAAGACCGCCGAGCGCGTCGCGGTAGTGCTGCGCCTCCTTTCGCGCGACCCGCTGGAGCTGCTTCTCCCTCGCCAGGCGCTTCATCTCCGCCGCAAACTGCGCGCGCTGCTGACCAAGCCGCAGCTCACGCGCAGCGAGCGACTGTTCGTATCTCACTCCAACGACGTCGTTCAGCTGCTGCGTCTCGCACCGGAGGTCTGTGAGCAGCCTGCGCTCGTGCCGTCGACGCTTCTCGAGCGCGCTCGCCACCACGTCGTCGCGGTCGACTCGGTACGCCTGCGCCAGCTGCGCTCGGAACGCGTTGTTCTCGTCGATGGCGTCGCTCGCGCGCTGTTGCTGAAGTGCGTGCAGCTCGCTCTCGACCGCACCAAGCTGCGCGCGCTCGTCTGGCGGGACGGCGGCGAAGTGAGCGGCGTGGCCCAGGTGCTTGAACTCGTAGAAGTAGTAGCGCACGGCGCGCTCGAAGCGGTCCTCCCAGGATGCCTCGCCCATGGCCGCACGCACGCGCACGAGGAACTCGTCGCTGCCGACGGTCGCCGCTGGTCGGGGAGACGCAGATGCATCCGCCGCGTCCGACGTCAACTGCTTCCACACGCTCACGATCGTCGGGTAGCAGACGCTCTGGTCACACACCCACTCGGCCACCTCGGCGGGCGTGTAGCCCTGGGCGAGCGACGTCTTGAAGTGGTCCTCGAGCCGCCAGCGGTCGCTCCACTTGTCCGGGAGGAACTTCATCGGGTTGCGCTCGACCGCGAAGACTTCGAGGCGCGGCAGCAGCTGCGCCATCTCGACCGGCAGCGCGGCGAGCCGGTTGTTGTGCAGGTCGAGCGTCTTGAGCGTGGCGCTGCACGGCGCCGTCGCGAATTCCTTGGGGAGGAGCTCGATGCGGTTGCTCGCGAGGCGGAGCACCTCGAGGCGCGCGAGTTCGTAGAGGCACGGGTCGAGCTGCGTGAGCTGGTTGTGCGAGAGGTCGACGTACCGGAGCGTCTGGAGCTCGCGCAGCGACGTCGTGAGCGGCGAGGCGAACCAGTTGTGCGAGCACTGCAGCGTCTCGAGACTCTGCCAGAGCATGGCCGCTTCAGGCAAGTGCGCGAGGCGGTTGTGCGAGACGTTGAGCTGGCGGAGCGCCGCGAGGCAGCCGGTCTCCTCGGGCAGCTCCGAGAGCTCGTTCCACGACACGTCGAGCGACCGCAGGTTTACGAGCGCGCCGATCTCGAGCGGCACGCTCTGCAGCCGGTTGTGTTGAAGCTCGAGCCGTTGCAGCCGCGTGGCGAGTCCGAGCGTCGGCGGCAGCGCTGTGAGTTTATTGCTCGTGAGCAGCAGCGACTCAAGCGCTACCAAGCGATCGAGATCGTCCGGTAGCGCCTCGAGCTTGTTGTTCCTGGCGTCGAGCACGACGAGCGCGCGCAGCTCGCACAGCTGCGCCGGGAGCTGGAGGAGCACATTGCGCGCCACGTTGAGCTCCTGGAGCCTCATGAGCTTGCCGATGCTCGTCGGCAGCGACGAGAGCGCGTTGTGCGCGAGGTTGAGCGATCGGAGGCTCGCGAGCAGCGGCCCGAAGACGTCCGCCGGGATGCGTTTCTGTTCGCACGCCGAAAGATCCCACGCCACGAGCGCGCCGAGCTGCTGGAGGTTCTTCGGCAGCAGCTTCAATCCCGAGTTGCCCCGCAGCTCGAGCCGCTGGAGCGCCGAGAGGAACCCGATGCCCTCCGACAGCGACGTGAGGCTGTTGCTCGCGAGGTTGAGCTCCTCGAGCGCGGAGAGTCCATCGCAGCAGGCGCCGAACGTCTGCAGCTGGTTGAACGCGAGGTCGAGCACCTGGAGGCGGTGCAGCAGCTTGAGCTGGTCGGGCACGCGCGCGAGCCGGTTGCTGTGCGCGTCGAGCGTCTGCAGGTCGTGCGCCTTGCTGATCTCGGCGGGAAGCTCATCAAGTTCGTTGTTGCTCACGTCGAGCGCCTGGAGCACGAAGAGGTGGCTGAAGATGGCGCTTGGGAGTGCGCGCAGGCGGTTCCTCGACACGTCCACGATCAGCAGGCTCGAGAGTGCGTTGAGCGAGTCGCGGCCGTGGTAGAGCGGCGGCGGGAACTCCGTCAGGCCTCGGCCACGCAGCTCGAGTGCGTCGTCGCCGCTTCGAGCCTTCTGCAGCGCGATCTTGTCCGCCTTGGAGCTCATGTGCTCCTGCACGGCTCGCATCTGATGCACCGTGCGCTTCGCGGCGTCGTCGGCGATCTGCGCGAGCAGACGGCGCTCCTCCTTCGCCTGCCGCTCCTTCACCGCGCGCTCCTTCTTCCGACTGATCTTCTCCTGGCGCTCGCGCAGCGCCTCGTTCGTGCGTGTGGACGTCGCGGCGCGGCGCTGGTGGTTGTAGAGCTCGCGGCGCTCGTCCTGCTCGGCGTTGCGGCGAGCCTTCTCCAGTTGGACCACTTCATCTCGCGCCCTGAGCGCTGCTCGGAGCTCCTCCGCTTCCTCTCGCTTGACCGCGTCGAGCAGGACTGCGCGCAGGTGCTCGAGCTCCTTGTTCTTCGACCGCACGAGCGACAGCGCCGAGAACATCCGCGTCGTCGGCTTCGAGCTCGCGGAGCCCTGCGGCTGATCTCGAAGGTGGCTCGGAGGTGCTGGGTGGTCATCAGGCTCGGCCGTAGTGGCAGCGGTGGCGATGCTGCGCTTCTTGAGCTCGCTCCTGACGTCCACGAGCTGCAGCCACGCCGCCTCGAAGTGCGCCAGGTCGACGCTCGCCGCGTTCTTCGGGAAGAGCAGGCGCACGCGACTGGCGTCCGCCGCTGTCGCGCACGCCACGCCGAGCAGCTCGAGCGCCTTCTCGTACTCGAACACGTTGAGGAGGTTGTCGCGGTCGGCGTCGAGCTGGTGGAAGACGTCCACGGGAGACAGCAGCGCGGAGGAAGCTGGCGTGTGGAGTCGCAGGCGGTTCGCGATGTACATGGCGATGATGAACTCGCGCTCGTCGATGAACCCCCTGCGCAGGCGCCAAGCACGTGGTGGTGAGTGCGCGTGTCGACAGGAGGAGTAGGAGGCATCATCACGCTCACGCACTTGTTCTGCTCGTCTGCGAGGCGGAAGTACCGTCGCGCCTTCGACTCTCGCAAGCTCAGCTTCATGTACGCCAGCATCTGGCTGAACTCTGGCAGCAGCGATGCGAACGCGGCGTCAGCAGCAGCAGCAGCACGCAGCGACTGCGTCTGCGTCCTTGCAAGCGCAGCCCACGCACCGTCGAAGTCGATCGAGTTGGAGCCGTCCTGGTCGAACATCTTGAAGAGCTGCCTCGCGCTCCGCTGCAGCGCGTCGAGCGAGAGCTCCTCGCCGCCCTGCAGCGCCTCCTGCCCGACCTCCATCACGGTGCCGAGCAGCTTGGTCGACAGCGCCTCCATCTCGAGCGCGACCTGCTCGACGCTCTTCTGCGGCGGCGCGTACGGCTGGAACGCGCCGTAGGCGAACACGAGCGGCAGAACGCTCGGAGGCTTGGCCGCCGACGGCTTGCACAGCACGACGGACGCGAACGCGAGCGGGTCGAAGACGCTCAGCTCCTGGTCGAACGCAGTAGGCAGGTGGCAGCCCTTCCACTGGCCGTCGGGGCCGTCGTCGAGCAAGATGGTCTCCGCGTTGGCTTCGAGCGCCTTGAGGCTCGCGTCGTCGCTCAAGCTGCGCGCGCTCGAGCGAGAGAGCAGCACGAAGCACGGGAGGCTCTTGTCGTTGCGCACGCGCACGTCGAGGAACCGGAGCGAGAAGGTCGCGCCGCCATCGCCGCTGGCGTTGGCCGTCGCCTTCACCAGCTGCGTGGCGCAGAGGCAGCAGCAGCAGCAGCAACGCGTCCTGCGTGACGACCACGTCGGACGTGCACACACACACATAACACACGAGCTGCGCACCTGCACTTTACCGACTGTCGGCGGCTGCTGTCGCTGCTTGCGCTTGCTGCTGCTCGGCCAGAGCTTCCTGCGCTTGTCCTTGAACGGGTTCCTGGCGACGACCTCCGGCGCATAGTCCACGAGCGTCGCCTCCAGGACGATGGTCCCATCAAGAGGGCTCGCTGCCTCCAGGAGCGGCATCGGCGCTCACGACCTCCCGCACGGCGACCTGCGAGCACTCATGCGCGCGACCGCTTGTGATCGAACTTAGCTCTGGTCGCGACGCGAGAAGCTTGAGAAGCTCGCGATCGTCAACATTGAGGTCATCACGCTCCGCATGCAGCAGACGAACGAACCACGCGCCGCAAGGAGCGAACCGCATGTTCCTGCTTCATGAATAAGGTCACCAGCTGCTCTTCATGAGCGAGTTCGTCGTCCTCGTCGAGTACACCGAGGTCGTCGTCCCGTTCATCTTCACTGGTTACGTCATCGCGGTGTTCCACCTCAGCAACCGAGCTTACTACGCGCAGATCGCGCACCTGGACACCCAGCAGCTCGCGCA
>JAASGM010000086.1:0-39479 GCA_023334215.1 Globisporangium cystogenes
CTTCGACTCTCGGATCGCAGACGGTGCCGGTGTCAGGTTCTCGTCTATCTACTTCGGCCAGTCAACGCGTCGATCACTGAGTTAGCCGACCGGAGAATCGATCCGTCGATCAGTTCACTCGACGATCTCCTTCGCCGCTCGAGACTCCATCGTAGTCCTGAAGGACACCACAGTACCACCTCGGCGTCAGTAGCCGTCGCCGCTCGACGGCGTGATCGTCTTCGGAGCCTTGACGCCGCACTTGGACGGCTGCGTAGTGGTCGCGACGGGCTTGGCCGTAGTCGCGGGTTCAGTTGCTGCCGGCTTCGTAGTGGTCGCAGCAGGCTTCATGGTGGTCACAGCGGGCTTTGTGGTGGTCGCAGCAGGCTTCGACGTCGGCTTGGGCGTGTTGTAGTCGTACTCGCCGCCAGTGTCGTCGCCGTCGTCGTCGCTGTCGTTGCCATCGCCCGAGGTCGACGGCGTGGTAGTCGCCGGCGTGCCGCCGCTCGGCGCAGCCGTTGTCACCGGGTTGTTGCCCGGCAACTTGGCGACGCTGAGCGTGGCCTCCTTGACCTGTGGCTCGAGCGTGCAGCGCTGCGCCGGCTCCTTGGAGCTGTAGGTGGGTGCGAGCGGTGCGCACTCGGCCGGGTTGAAGTAGTTCTTGTCCGAGCACTTGTCGATCGCCGCCTGCAGCACGCCGACGTCCCAGCCGTTGAGGAAGTCGCCGTGGAAGCCGAAGCCCGTGGGGTCGCCGTTCGAGAGCACGAACGGGTGCTTGCCGTCGACCCACTCGCTGTCGAACTTGTCGACGCTGTAGAACGCCTCGTAGAAGATCTTGACCATCTTCTGGTAGCCCGGCGGACACTTGCCGCCGTCGAGCCCCTCGGCGTACGCCACGTGGGACTTGTGGTCCGGCGAGTCGAGGTCCTTGCCGTTCCAGCACATGGGGAAATTCACCTGTCCGCGCAGGCCGTGCGGGCACTTGAAGTTCGGGATGCCCTGCTGCTCCGGGTGCGAGTTGTCGTAGTCGATGCAGACCCACGTGACCGCGCGCTGCTCGATCTTGTCGCTGCCGGCGCGCAGGTTCGGGTCGCCCGCGAGCATCTTGAGACCGGGCGGGAACGCGATGATCTTCTCGTCCTTCGTGCCACGCGGCTGGTAGTACACGATCTGGTGGCTCTCCACGAGCCCGAAGCCCGTGCCGTTCTTGTACTTGACGTAGAGCTGCGGCACCCAGTACGCGCTTAGATCCGCGCCGATCGGGCACGACGTGCACGTCGACTTGGTCATCGCCGCGCCGTCCGCGGTCATGCTGAAGCCGTTGCCGCCGCTCACGGCGTGCAGGTGCATCGACGGCTTGCCCGGGTCCGTGATTGGGTCCACGCGGTCCACGACGAGGTTGTTGTGGCAGTCGAAGCGGAACATGGCGTCGGTAGAGTGCGCCGCGAGCGCCGCTGCCAGCGCACCCGCGAGCAGCGCCGCGCGCTTCGGGGTCGAGAGCAGGAGCGAGAGCATCGCGGTGGCTCGTGATCTCGGAGACAAGAGTGCTGGAACAGGAGTGTGTGGAGACTTGGGAAGGATGGAGTCGATCGCAGAGTGAGCGACTCTGAGAGACCAGACGAGTTCGGCGGCCGATCAGCGGACAGGCGGCCAACTGGAGCAACTGGAGCGCTGAACGCCGTGCTGGTCGCCGACACCGCCACCTGCGCCGTTGTGTGCGTGTGCTGGAGCCACTTGTTCGTCATGGAGTCGGTTCGCGAGCGCCTCGCCGCAACCAGTTTGGCGCTGCTTGGGCCACGCTTCGCGAAGTGCCTCTGCTGCCACCGGCGCAGATGGCGACGGCGGCACTTCGCAATCCGGCAGCGAAAGCAGCTGGTCGCTTGGCTCATTTCCGAGGCGACTCCATGCCAAGAGAGAAGTGTCGTCGCATGCTCGTATCAGGGAGGAACGAGGCAGAGCGCTGGTGTGGGGGAAGATGGCCTGGCGATGGCAGTGGCGGCTCAGTACCAAGCAGCTCACCAACGCCGTCTTGTGTGTGTGCTGGCGTGTGATGACACCTGGCATCGACGCTGTCATGGGAGAAGAGCTCCTGTTGCTGTGTGAACTACGACTGTAAGATGCCCACCAGCAGAACATCCGTCGTGCGAAACCCTTGTGCGCAGCTCGAACGCTCGAGTATCGGCGCAGCCGCTGGCGAGCAACGTGGATGACTAAGAAGCGGCTGGGCACGCTCCTTGGCCGCGTCCTCCTGCTCTTCGCCCGGTCCAGTTGGCAGAGATTCTCTCGCAAGCGGCGTTGTCCTACCGTCGATGGAGATCAGGATAGATATCCACTCCTGGTGGTGACGATTCAAGCGATTCGGAGCTCGATGGGAACGAGTCACAGGCTGAAGGCACCACCACCGGGAGTTCTATCCTCCCGACCACCTGAAGATCGTCAGCACATGCGACTTGGAAGCTCGCCTTCGACCTGGCGATGTCGGTACGCTGTTTCAGCGATTTCGACACGCTCTATCTGCGATGTCGATACGCTCTATCTGCGATGTCGATACGCTCTATCAGCGATGTCGCCCGATGGTGTCAAAGACTACCAACTCAACGGCGTTGGTGAGCGAGCGAGTGATGCAGCACAACGACCAACGAAGCAGATCGGCAGTGCGAGATTCTCGACTCGATGACATCGTGAAGTGCAAGTACCAATGATCAAATAAAAGGTGACCGTCGCGCCTTCCAGTACGGAGGCGACTTTCGACGGAGATGCAATCCGCGCTCCACGCAGGACACGACACCGTGCTGAACGAGGCACTGGTGAACGAGGCAGCCGCCGAGGTTGACGAGGTTGTTTGACGAGGTTGTTTGACGAGGCTGGCAAGCGGACTATCAACAGCGATATAAATAAGGTAAAACAGTAGTGTCGTGTCTAGATCTGGCGCCAGCGTAGTGTCAGATCGAGCACGTTCGACTTGCATCTAGACACACTGGACATGCTCAAGCCATTTACTCATTATAAAAGACACTTCCAACTCTCTCCTGTCGAACGGAGCTAAACACCGCTCACTCACTCACCCAGCAAATCCGACGCCGGACATCGAGCACCAAGCCAGTCCCTGCCGACGACGCCGACGCCCGCGATGTTGACGACGAGAGCATCGATCCTCCTGCGCGCGCGCCCGACGGCCGCCAGGCGCACGCTGCACGCGTCGAGCGCGCGCCTGGCGATCACGACGGTCAGCGTGCCGTCCATGGGCGACTCCATCAGCGAAGGAACGCTCGTGCAGATCGTCAAGGCGGCAGGCGACTCGGTGCACGCGGACGAGGTCGTCGCGGTGCTCGAGACCGACAAGGTGCGTTTGCGAGCGCGTGAATCTGCGTTCTCAGCGAGCGCACGTGTCTCACACCTACAACGACGACCAGGTGAGCGTGGACGTGATGAGCCCCGTGGCCGGCACGATCGTCGAGCACCTCGCCAAGCTCGAGGAGAACGTCGAGGTCGGCCGCGCGCTCTTCACGGTGGACGACAGCCGCGCGCCGGCGCCGCGCAGCGCCTCGCCGTCTGCCTCTTCCTCCGCGTCGTCACCTGCGTCGTCGTCGCCCGCGTCGACGCCGGCGCCGGTCGCTGCTGCCGCTGCCGTCGTCGGCCACCGCTCGCCGCTGATCAAGTTTCTCGGCAAGCGCGCGCTGCTGCCGGCCAAGGCGTCGCCTCTGCTGGCGCAGCCGGCGGCGCGCGGCCTGCCGACCCCGCGCACGGCGCCGGTGCAGCCGTCGGGGCCGGGCGTGCTGCCGTTCACCCACGTGAAGCGCATGCCGCTGACGCCCGCCGAGGTCGACGCGATCAACTCGGGCGTCGCGTTCCTGTGAGGAGCAGTCGGCCTCCAGTAGCAGCAGCAGCAGCAAGAGCAGCAAGAGCAGCAGCAACACCCGCAGCGAACCAAACAAACAGCGCTTCATAGATACCGGCGGCCCTCCGCTGGCTCCTCGTGCTCAGTGTGTCGCTCCGTCCCCATCCGCTCTTCCGCCGCCGCTGCCTCTCTGTGGGGACTTCCTCGTCGCTCATCACAACGCTCTCTCTCTCTCTCTCTCTCGTTCCTTGACTCTTTCTCGCTCTCTTGCTCTTGTTCATCTCGTTTTCATCTCGTTCTCGTCTCGTTCTCGTGTCGAAGCTGGGGGGCTTCGCGACAGAGACTCGTTGGCGCTCACACGCACACCACCGACGACGCGCCGAAGAGGTCGTGCTGCGGGCACGCGCCGCCACCGATTGCCCACTCGTTGCAGCCCGGCGCGTGGCATTTCTTGCCGCCGCCGTGCGCCTTGCAGTGGCCGCCGCCGCGGTTCGTCTTGACGCAGCCCTCGGTGCGGCACCGCCCGCCGCCGCCGTGGCTGATGCACTTGCCGCCCGAGTTGGCCTTGCGCGCGCAGCCCGGGACGTCGCACGGCTTCGTGCCGCCGTGCGCCTTGCACAGTCCGCGATGCTGGCTCAGGCGCTCGCAGCCCTCCACCGTGCAGCGCGGCTTGCCGCCGTGCGCGCAGCATCGCCCGAAGCGGATCTGCACATCACAGCACACAAGCAGCAGCACCAGCGCGTGAGTGCACCGCAGGAGCCAGCCAGCAACAGGCCACACCACCAACACCACGAGCAGTAACACCAACAGCAGTAGCGGCAGCAACAACAACAACAGCAGCCCATCGGCGCACCTGCTTCTTGGAACAGCCCGGCACCGTGCACTTGTACCCGCCGCCGTGCGCGAGGCAGTAGCCGCCGCCCTGGTCGTGCTTGTCGCAGCCGCGGCGCGAGCAGCGCCGGCCCGTGCCGCCGTGCTCCTTGCAGCGCCCGGCGTTGAGAGCCCAGTTGGCGCACTCCGGCGCCTGGCAGCGCTTGCCGCCGCCGTGCAGCTTGCAGCGCCCGCCGCCCACGCACGGCGTCGAGCATCCGTCCACGTAGCACTTCTTGCCGCCGCCGTGCGACGCGCACAGGCCGCCGCCCTTGTCCTTCTTGGTGCACCCCTCGACCTTGCAGAAGTACCCGCCGCCGTGGGACTTGCACTTGCCCTGCCCGCGGTCGTACTTCTCGCACCCGTCCTCGCGGCACCGCGCACGCCCGCCGTGACTGCTGCACACGCCGTAACGCGTCTGCTTCTTCGTGCAGCCCTCGACCGTGCAGCTCCGCCCGCCGCCGTGCGCCAGGCACAGCCCCAGGCCCGCGTCGTGCTTCTCGCAGCTCGCCACCGAGCACTTGCGGCCGCCACCGTGCGCGCAGCAGAGCGACGCCGCGCCGAGCGCCACCTTGACGCACCCGGGGATGCTGCAGCGCCGCAGGCCGCCGTGCTCCTCGCACGTGCGCAGGTTGAAGAATGCGCAGAACGGCGTCTGGCACTTGTTGCCCCCGCCGTGCGCGAGGCAGTAGCCGCCGCCCTGGTCGTGCTTGCCGCAGCCCTCGTGCTGGCAGACCTTCTTGCGCCGCCCGCCGCCGCCGCCGCCCGATCCGCCGACAGGGCTGCCAGCGGCGCTCCCGCCACCGCCGTCGCTGCTGCTGGCGCCGCTGTCGTCGCGCGCGCGGGTCGGAGACGACGCCGGCGACACCACCGCCACGCTCAGCATGCTCTCGAGCTGCTGCTGCTGCTGCTGCTGCTGGTGGTGATGGTGGTGTTGCTGCTGCTGGTGATGATGATGGTGCTGGTGGTGGTGGAGGTGCTGGTGGTAATTGTGCTGCTGGTGGTGGTGATGCTGCTGAAGCTGCTGGTGCTGCTTGAAGGCTTCGCTAAAGTGCGCGGCGGCGTCCGGCGCGGCGGGCGTCGTGGCCGCCTTGAGGTCGGGGGCTCCCCCTCCGCCACCCACGACCGCCGCCGCCGCCGCCATGACCCCCTGCGCGTACAGCAGGCGGCCGCGCACGTGCAGCTGCACCACCGTCGGCTCGTACGGCGGCGTGGAGAAGCCGGGCGGCAGCACGGCCGCGTCCAGGTCCACGACGTCGAAGCGCGGGTCGACGCCCCCGAAGAGCGCCATGTCCTCCTCCATCCGGTCGGCTGCTGCTGCGGCGCGCGTCGTCGCCGTGGTCTCTGCGCGCGCCCCCGCGGCCAGCAGGCGCCAAGCGCTCGGCCTCGCTCAGTCGGGTCACCCACTCGCACCGAACCCGCCGGCCTCCGTTCGTCGATTCTCTCGACGGGGGCGTCGCGGCGAGGATTCGTGACTGGCTGCCGCTCTGTTTCGCGTAGGGTTTTGCGCTAGGGTTTAGGAGACCGCCTAGGGTTTGGAGGACGCCTTCTAGGGTTTACCATTCACCGGAGCTTCAAGTTGGCGATCGCAGCAGCTCAAGAGCTACTCAAGGGCGAGAGCTGCAAGAGCACTGAGCGGGATGCCATCAAGAGACAGTAGCAGCAGCAACATCAGCGTCTGAAGTGCTGTATAAGTACCCGCAGCCGACGACGGGCCCACCACTTGCTGCCTACTTGTCGAACTTGCGCAGGATGTTGAACGCCGCGACGTACTGCAGCGCCGTGTGCTTGAGCGAGTAGTCGGCGCCAGGCGGCAGCCCGACCTTGTCCGAGAGCGCCGCGAGGCTCTCGATCGGCTTGCGCACGCGCTCCTCCGGCACGAGGTGCGCCAGGAACTCGTCGAAGAGCGTCTCCACGGGCGCCACCGTGTAGCACGGCGCGTACTGCACCTCCACCACGAGCCCGCGCGGCACGTTGTTACGCGACATGAACGTGCACACGCTCACCACGAAGTCCCCGACCGCGTACTGCGCACCCTGCAGCACCCGCCGTATAGTCACGCGAGGAGCATGCGCGTCAGGAGAGCAGCACCAGCATCGCATGACGCGCACGCGCCAGCCGCGCACCTCGAACTGCCCGTCCGACTTGAACGCGTAGATCTCGACCTGCTGCAGCACGGTGGCGCCGTCGAGCCCGCACTCGAGCAGCGCGCACTCGTCCGCCGCGCCTTCGAGCCCGTTGTCGCTCGGCGGCGCCGCGCTCTTGGCGCGCTCATTCGCCAGCACGGCGTACACGAGGTCGTCGTGGTGCGACATGCGCAGCATGAACATGCGCTGGTTGCTGTAGCCGTCTGCACCGCGAGGCGCCGTGTGAGCGCCGCCTGCATCGCATATGCAGACACGCTCGGACGCACCGGTGGTCGTCTTGCGGCTGAAGAGCCGGCAGTGCACCACGTGCCGCCCGAGCCGCTGGCCGCCCGCCGCCTCGAGCTTGCGCAGCAGCTCCTGGTACTTTTGCGTCACGTTGGCGTCCTGCACGATCACGAGTCTGCGGGGAGGAGCGTCAGCGCCTGCTGCGCGAGTGGGCGAGTGGGCGAGTGGGCGAGCGGGACGACGCGCCATCCCCTCACCTCGTCATGCCCGCCATCGCTGCTGCGTGTATGGTAGATTTTTGAACTGAAGAAAATGTACCATTCCCTTATGCAACATGATCGACGAGCAACATGGTTGGGCTCTTGGAGGCGCAGGACGACGTGGTGATGGATGGAGACAGGAGACACGAGAACGCTTGTCGAACGAGTGGAGGGATGGGCGTGTGTATATGAAATGGAGAAGATGCAGTAACTCAAAGCGCGTAGTGTACGGCAATGAACAGGCTGCTGCGGCGGCGGAGCGGCTGGGGACTCCTCAACACGCCACTCTCGACCGATGACCGCGCGGCCGCTCGTCGTCTTCTGCTTGCTTCCGCTCGGCTCACGCGTCGCGCACGCCGGCGATCGGCGTCATCGCGTTGCCCGCGGCGCTCGTGCCCAGACACGTGCGCGCGACGTCGTCGAACACCTCCTTGATCTCGCTCGAGCACTCGAGGTACTCCTGCTCCCAGAACTTGTAGCTCTTGTTGCGGATCAGCTCGATGAACGTCACCAGCAAGCCCCACTGCCCGAGCACCAGCAACACACGCACACAACGTCAGCTTCACGCCCATCACCAGCATCATAACCACACACCATAGCAAACAGCGACGCACCGGGTGCGGGCGGTTCGCGATCAGGCGCTCGATGAGCACGCGCGTGATCTGCTCCTTGACCATCTTGTTGTTCGACGACGAGAAGAGGTACAGGATGACGCAGCTGAAGTAGTGCGTGTGGCTGTTCGGGTACCGCAGGTGGTTCGCGAGCGAGCTAAAGTACCAGTACCGGCCCTCGGCGTCCAGCTCGTCCGCGAGGAAGCGGAAGACGTCCATCGACGCGCTCTGCTCGAACTTGGCGCCCGTGCCGTTCTTCGCGTCCTCCGCGCGGCTCGCCGCGGTCGCGAGCGCCGACGCCGCGCTCGACGACGCGTTCGCCATCTCCATGATCGCCTCCTTCCCGAGGTACAGCACCAGCGCGTTCAGCGCAGGCACAAAGTACTTGCACGCCCCGGGGTCGCGCTCCAGCTGGCTCTGCGGACGCAGGAGCTTCGCGATGAGGTCGGCCGGGAACACCGCCGCGCGGTTCGACGTCGCGCGCAGGAACTCGTCCACGTACTCCTTGATCCCGTTGTGCGCCAGCGCGCTCCCCCACGCCGGCATCAGGCGCGGCGACACGCTCACCTCCGGCAGCTGCGACACCTGGAGACCGAGCGTGAGCGGGTCCGGCAGCCGCATCGAGCGCGAGAACGCCGAGAGGATCACATTGCGCAGCTGCACGCACGACGCCGGCAGCACGTCGCAGAAGCTCGTATAGAAGTCGCTCAGGAAGTCCGGGTAGTCGTGCAGCAGCACGAGGATGATGCGCACCGCCCCCTTGTACAGGCTCTCGATCGACGCGCTCATCGGCTGCACGTTCGAGTGCCGGATGAACGGCTCGAGGAACACGAGCAGGTTCATGATGAGGCGGTGCAGGATCTGCCAGCCGCGCTGCTGCTTCGCGCGCAGCAGCAGCGGCATGAAGCACCGGTGCGAGATGAGCTCCGTCCACGCGAACACGAAGCCCGGCAGCACCATCGGCTGCAACGTGTTGTACGCGCTCGCAAACGTGTTGAGCACCTGCAGGTGGATCGCGTCCAGCACGGGCTCCTGCACCGTCAGCTCCTTCATCAGGTTCACAAACATCCGGAAGAACACGCGCTGGTCGAACGGCGCCTTCTTCTTCCGCGACATATCGTGCGACGCCACCAGCACGTTCGCGATCGCGCCGACCGCGTGGTTCAGCACCTGGAGCTTCGCGTTCGCGTTCGGGTCCAGGTACTTCACGAGCAGCGCCATGAGGTGCGTGAGCGCGTCGATCACCGCGTAGTTCAGCGGGGCCTTCGCGCCGCCCGCGAGCCCCGCGAGGTCGCTCGAGAGCGAGCTCTTCAGGCACGCGTCCACGCACAGCTCCGTGCCGAACTTGAAGAACAGCGAGATGCTCTCGTCGTCGTTCAGCAGGCCGTACTGCTTGAGCATCTGGATGTACTGCGCGTGGATCTTCGAGTTGCCCGTCGGCTCCTTGTAGATCGCGATCCAGTGCTCGAGCGCATTGCTCACCGTGTGGCGGAACGCCGCGTGCTCCTGCACCGGCGGCCCGCGCTCCACCGCCTTGCCGATCGACCCGAGGCTCTTCGTGCGCGCGAGCACTTTCTGCGTGCGCGCCTGGTTCAGCAGCGCCGCGAGGATCTGCACGTTCTTGTCCGACGACGCGCCGTGGCGCTCCACGATGCGCGCGAGCGCGTCCAGCGTGTTCGGCAGCTGCTTCACGAGGTTCACGTGCTCCATCGGGATGGTCTGGCGAATGATGTGCACCGCGAACTCGATCGCGACACTGTTGCGCTCCATGTTGCGCGTCAGGTACAGGTCGAACTCCGAGATGTCGACGACCTTGAAGCGCACGAGCGCGACCATCACCTCGCAGTGCAGCTTCAGCTTGTCCTCCACTGGCGCGCGGAGCACCCACGCAGCGACCTCCTTCTTCAGCTTCTCGCAGCTGTGCGACAGCGCATCCAGCGAGCTCGCCAGGATCTCCAGGAACAGCTCGTCGCCCCGGCCGCCGCCGAGCTCGTACATGCACTTGACGATGCGATGGCTGATCTTCAGACACGCTTCGTCGCGCAGCAGCGGCTTCACGCCCGCGCCGATCGCGCGCACCTCGCGCAGCACCGCAAACACCTCGCTCTCGCCCGGGATCGCGAGCAGCGACGGGATCTCGCGCTGCGCCGCAGCCGCCTGCCGCACCACGTTCTGCACAAACATCTCGAACTTCTCCATCAGACCCGCGAACCGGTCGAGCGCAGCCGCGACGCTCACGCCGCTCGCGTCCCCGGGCCCGCCCAGCGACGCGTCCTTGTCGAGTGGCAGACCGCCCGCGCCGGGAACGTTTGGGTACCCCGCGCGCGAGATCGGCATCGACGTCGGACGAGGGATGCGCTGGAACGCTTCGTACACCACCAGCTGCATGTGCGGCACGCCGCTCGCTTTCGGCTTGAACACGTCCGGCAGGTTCGCCGGGTACTGGTGCGCCGTGCCTTCGAAGAAGTGCACACCCTCGACGGGCTTGCCCTGCATCTGCTGCTGGTAGCGACGGCGCGAAGCGTACGCCGCGCCGAGCGCCTCGTCGATGTCGCGCATCGCCTTCTCCGACGACGCCTTCTCGATCAGCATGCAGCCCAAGTCCGTGTTCTCGTTCGAACACACCTGGATCACGTGCTCGATCTGCTGCGGGTCCCCCGCGCTCGCTGGGATGAGCGTGCGCAGGTGCGTCGCGATCGAGTTCCGCAGCGGCTCCTTCGCCGTGATGAGCGCGAGCGAGCCCGACATGCTCGCCACCATCAGGTGCGCCGCCTTGCGCATCTTCACGTCGTCCACCTCGGTCGCAAAGTCCTTCAGAATGATCTCGCGCGTCGTGATGCACGCGATCGTGACGCTGCGCTCCACCACCGGCGAGATCACTTCGCGGATCGCGCGGTCGACCGCGAGCGGCACCAGCCGGCGCAGGTTCACGTTGTGCAGCGGCAGATCCGGGTTCACCGCGACGTACGACGCGAGGTTCGGGATCACCGTCGACTCGGACGCCGACGCGTTCAGCGACGCGTACGCGCTTCCGCCAGGCGGCGGCGGGCTCGCAGACGGAGTGAACCCATCCTTTCCGAGACCGGGCTTCAGCGGCTTCGACGGCGTCGTCGCACCGCCCAAGCCCACGAGCGGCTTCTGGCCGAGCTTCTGGATCGGCGGCGGCGTCGCGGCACGCGGGACTTTCGGAACCTTCACGTTGAAGTCCGGGTTGTTCAGGCGCGGCGGCGTCAGGCGCGTGTGCAGCAGGTTCGCCTTGCGCTGGTCCTCCACGTTCAGCTTGAACGACTTGAACAGCACCTCGATCTCGAACTTCAGGTTGAGCTTCAGGTCCGGGACGTCGTAGATCTCGCTCATCGCGTGGATCATGCCCATGATCCACGGGTTGGGCGGCTTGAAGATCTTCGACTTCTTGCAGCCTTCCAGGATCTTCGCCACGAACGGCGTCACCGCGAGCAGGTGACCTGTCTCGTACCCGACGTACAGCAGCTCCTTGATGTCCAGGTCGCGCTGCAGCAGCGGCTTGTTGCGCGAGAGCGTGAACACGCCGAGCCACGACCCTAGGTTCTTCAGCAGCGACCGCTGCTGCGAGTTCGCCGTGATCGTCCCGGACGTCAGCAGCTTGCGCGCGTTCTGCAGCGTGCGCTTGAGGATCTCGCGCTCCAGGTCCGGACGCATCAGCTTCTCGATGAAGATGAGGTACACCGTGTGGTAGTTCGGCTGCGTCGAGATGCGCTTCACCACGAGGTAGTTCGCCAGCCACGCGTGGTACGTGTCCAGCAGCATCTTGCGCACCTCCGGGATCTTCGCGTCCAGGTTCGAGATCGACATGTTGTTGACGATGAAGTGGATCCGGTCCTTCACGGTCTCGTCCGGCTGCGTGATCTCTTCGTCGTCGTCCACCGTGCTCGACTCGTGGAAGATGTGGTCCACCTCCATGACGGCAGGTGGCGGCGTCTGCTGCGGCACCGCGATCACCTTCGGAGACGTCGACGACGACGACGCCGAGCGGCTCAGCACCGACTGCGCACTCGGCGGACCGCCAGACGCCGAGAACCCTTCCTCGTTCGCCTGCGCGAGCTTCGACGGAGTCAGCGATCTGGACACGCCGACCAGCCCGTTGCCTTCCAGCAGCGAGTTACTTGGCGGAGGCGACGGGGACCCGACCGGCGGGAACGGCGCTGCGCCGAGGTTCAGCGGCGAAGTCTTCCCGCTCGCGCTGTCGATGCCGACGCCGAGACTGAGATCCGGTGTGCCGAGACCAGCGCCGCCCAACTCCTGCGCCTTCCCAGAAAGCGCGATCGAGCGCGTCACTTGGTTCACCTGCCGCATGATCTCCGGCAGCGCGTGCTGCAGGTGCGGGATCTGCGACAGGTTCGTGCAGTACGCCGGCAGCTCGCGCAGGCGAGGCACAAACTGCTGCAGCGCGCACGCGCCGAAGAAGAAGAACTTGGAGTTCACCGGCTCGCGAAGACTCTCGAGCACCGACCGCAGCGCTGTCTGGAGGAAGTTCGGCGGCAGCACCTGGTGCTCGATCAGCTTCCCGAACAGCACGCCAGTGATGCGCAGCTCCATCTCCGGGTACCGAGGGAAGAACCGGTACTCGTCGAACAGGTTGTGGATCATGCAGTAGAAGATCTGGCGCTCGCGTTCGTCGCGAGAGCCCTGGAAGCGCTTGAGCATCGCCACGACGTCGTTGATGTTCTGCTCCGATGTGTAGATCTGCTGGAAGTACGCGTTCGCTTGCTCTTCGATCATCTCGGCAGTGAACGCAGGCGCCTCCGACGGAGCGCCGCTGCTCAGCGGCTCGCCTACCGTCGTCACGCCACCGCCGCTTACGCTGGGAGTGCCCGTCGCATCCACCTGCGAACGGGTCGCAGCAGAGATCACCGGGTGCGTCTCCATGCACAGCGTGATGATCCGCTTGAGCTCGTGCGAGATGGTCTGCGGCAGCGCGCCTTGCACCGCCATGATGCTCTTCAAGATGACCGTGAGCGACTCGATCGACAGCAGGTGGCCGGTCTGCGGCGTGATGCTGCCCTTCGGGATCGCGCGCGCGTAGTTGCGGTGCACGAACGCCAAGCACGAGGTCGCGAACGCCGTGCGCTGGGTCGCCAGGCGCTCCACCAGCCACGTCTCGAGGTTCAGCACCTCGTGGTTCGCGCCGATCGTCGCCAGCGCGATCGCGAACGAGAAGTAGTTCGAGTGGATCGCCGACGCGAACGCGTCGCCCGTGTTGCGGAAGAGCGCGAAGAGGCGCGAGACGATCTGCGGCGACGTGGCCGCGTAGAAGCACTTGACGCTCGCGTACAGCACAAGCTTCGGCGAGACCGACCAGAGGTGGCGCATGATCAGCGGCGTGTTCGGGCGGCCCATGATGTACGTGCTGAAGAGGTCCGAGAAGAGGTCGTCGCGCAGGCTGTTCCACTGCGGCTGGGCCTGCGCCAGGTTCGCGATCAGCACGTCCGGACACGTCTTCATCGCCGAGTCGAACAGGCGCCGCACGTCGGCGTAGCAGTCCTTCTCCGAGATGTTGAGCAGCGTCTCGACGGCGTCGAGAGAGAACCAGACGCAGTTCTTCGGCACCGCCGAGGCGTCGCCGCCTTCGAACGGCGCGACCTTGCGCGCCGACTCGGCGAACGAGATCACCTCCGGCGGCGACTCGATCGCGGCGCGGAAGAAGCTCAGCTGCGCGCGGCTGTGCGTCCACGGCCGCAGCAGCGACGTGATGCGGAACTTGGTCTGCGAGCACTTCTGGAAGCCCGTGATCAGCACCCGCAGCTGCGACGGGTTCTGCACGTCCAGGTCCTCGCGGTCCAGCTTCTCCGCCACCTTCGTCCACTTGATCGAGCTGTAGTCCTTCTGCAGCACTTCCGCGATCACGTCCAGGTTCCAGTTGCGCTCCGCGGCAGCTGCGGTCGCAGCTGCTGCAGCCGCCGCCGCCGCTCCGTCGGTGGCGGCACCAGCGACGTCGTAGTCGAACGACAAGTTGGCCATGAGCGTCGCGCCGCTGCTCGCGTCCATGCCCGAGTACGTCCGCGAGACCATCACGAGCATGCCCGCGACTTGCGCCGGCGGGATCGTCGGCGCGTTCGCCAGCCCGGCCTCCGCGAGCAGCGTGCGGAACGCCTGGGGCGACGCCGTGCTCGAGTACCCGACGTCCTCCATGAGCTCGTAGAAGAGGCAGCTCGCGGCCACGTCCGCCGTGAGCTTCGCGAGCAGCTCCGGCTCGGCGACCGGCGCGCAGTCCACGTGGTCCGGGTCGCCCATCGTGAGCGGCGCGATCTCCATGGACCCCATGTCGTTCGGGTGCGCGGCCGAGATGCTCGCGAGCAGCGAGTCCGTCTCCGCGATGTCCGCGCGGAACGCGTCCTGCATGCGCAGCGCGAACACGAGCGCGTGGAGCACGTCGGACGGGAGCTTCGCGCCGCACGTCGAGATCTCGGGGATCTTGGCGCGCAGGAAGCGCACGGCCGCGGCCGCGCTCTCGGCGTTCTCGCCCTGCGCGAACGCCAGGCCGACCGTGACCTGCTGCGGGACGCTCAGCTTGAGCGTCCGGCTGAACACGTGCAGGAACTCTTCGGTCACGAGCCGCTCCGACGCAGACGCAGTCGTCGCAGCAGCAGCGCCGTTCGTAGCGGTTCGCTTCGGGTCCTGCGCGCTGCCTTCGATCGCCTGCAAACACACCGACGGTGAGCGTTCGGGTGGCCGCAAAGAGTGAAGGTCGGTAGGGGGAGGGAACGTAGCGCGCACCTCGCAGAGGAACGTGGTAAAGTTCGGACGGGACGACGCCTGCGCGATCTCGTGCGCCAGCAGCTGGATCTTGAGCGCGTCGCGCGTCTGGTTGCGCGCGTCGCGGAAGTCGACGTCCTTCACGAGGCAGTTGAGCAGAAAGATGCGCGCATCTTCGCCGTAGAGGCCCACGAGCTGCACGCACACATGTGCATGAGTGAGCGCGTGAGTGAGCGCGGGCGAGAACGGCGGTCGTCGCATGCAGCAACCGCACCTGGTTGAGCTCGGCGACGTTGGTCTTAAAGTTCTTCTTGCTGAGGTTCGTGACGAGGTAGTGGATCTGCCAGAAGAGCGGCGACGCGAAAGACACCATGGCGCTCGGCCGGCGGGCGGGCGGGTCCAGCGGACGACGGGGCGCTGGTGGCGGCGGGCGAGCGGCGGCGGCAGCGCAGTGGACTGCGGGCGAGGGGGAGCTTTTCGCTTTGTGTGGCAAAAAAGGAGGAGAAATCCAACAATCCGAATAAGTGCGATTTCGCGCTCCCTCGGTTTTGTCACTCTTAGGTTCAACACGATGGCGAAGTCGACGACGGAGCCGATGGCGCACGACCTGCAGCCGACCGCCGATCACCACCGTGGCGACGACGTGCTGCTGCTGCTGCGACAGCTGCGCGCGCGTCTGCACCGCGCCGAGCGCAGCAGCTTCCGGCAGACGCTCCCGGCCTTCGAGCGGCTGCTCGCGGGTGTGCGTGCGCGTCTTGGATCTCTCTGCAGGCGGTGACCACGAGCCTAACGAGCGCCTCGCAATGCCATCTGCAGAGCACATCGGCTGACAGCTCGTCGACTAGCGTCGTGGGCAAACTGAGTCGCGTGCGCCTCCTGCTGCGCCAGCACGCGGACATGTGCGTCGAGTGGGCGTGGAGCTGCTGGAGCGCGAGCCTGCCGCTGACGCTCGCCGCGCGCAGGTTCTTGACCGTGGAGCGCATGGACCGAGCGGCGGACTGGTGCTTGCGTTACGCGCTCGACACGCAAGCGCAGTCGGGTGCGTTTGCTTCGGTGCTTCTCTGCTGCGTGGTGCGATGCGCTGACGCCTGGCTGTCGCCGCGCAGACGCCTTCCCGATGGACGCGGCGCTGCGGCTGCTGCTGGCGCTCAGCGGCGGTTCGGACGGCCGCACGTTCCGCCTCGAGGACCCGACGCGCGTCGCAGTGCTGGAGGTGCATTCGGCGCCGCTCGCGAGGACGCTGCAGCTGCAGCAGCTCCTGCTCATGCGCTGCTGCTGCTGCTCATCTGCTGCTACTAAACAGCAGGAACCTCCACCAAAGGAGCGCGAGCGACGCATCGGCGAACGGATCCGCATGAAGAACGTCGGCTTGGTGCTCGAGTCGTCGACGATGTTCGACGCCGAAGCAGTTCCGCTGCGAGGAGAAGCGTACGTGGCGCCGCTTGCGTCGCGCTCGAGCCGACCAGCTTTGCTGCTTTGCGCTGACACTGCGGCGACTGCCAGAGTGCTCGCGCAGCACCAGTTTGGCCTCTTCCGGGACGCCTCGCAGCTCACTTCGAGCCTCTGGACACCAGAAGTGCCGTCGGCCATCGGCAACACGAACACCTCGAAGCGGAGTCGTCGCGAGACAGAGCAGTTCTTCGCTGGCGACTCGAGTGAAGCAGACTGCTGGGATCCGGACCTGTCGTTCGTCTTCGGTGGCGCAGACACAACAGCGTCGGCAGCAGCAGCAGCCTTCGAGAGTCGTCGGGAAGCCGAGGTATTCTTCTTCGACGGCTCGCGAGAGGTCCACTGCGGCGCGAGCGACTCGGACTGGGCGGACGACACGAGTAGCCAGACGGCGAGCTCGTCCGAGGACGCGATGTCGTTCGAACTCGCGGACTATCTGAAGCCTGCGCGGCTGTACGCGTGGGAAGACATCGGCGACGCTGAGAGGAACTCTCCGGCAGCCGCTGATCACGAGAGCGCGACGTCGCTGCTGGCAGTCGATCCTGGCGTCGCGATCCCCGAGGGGACTCTGGAAGTGTTCGAAGGCGACGTAGTCGAGGTGCGTTCGCTGTCGCCGCTGCTGTCCGCTGAGGATGCGTTCGTCACGACCACCTCACATCGCTCTGCTTGGTATGAATGAGCGCAGGATGCGCTTCGTGCACTTTGCGGTGTCGAGTCGGCGATCTTCCGTAGAGACGTCCAGGCGACAGTCTTCCGTCTCCCGGAGAGGCGCGCGCTGAAGCTCCGCTTCGGGACGCCAGCGAGCCTCGCGTCTGCTCTGAAGGTGTGCAGTTGTGTATCTGAGGTGTTGCGTGTCGACAACAGGCGCTCAGTGTTCATGTTCGCTGTGAACTGGGGATCTTCGTGCGAGCGACAGGTGTTCCGAGAAGCTGGATCGTCGTTCCTACGCCTCGAGTTCCTTGCGACGTACTACGCGCAGGACTCCAGACGCGGCGGGAAGACGCTGCAAGCGATGGGGGACGCTCTGCTGTTGTTTCTCTACGGCCACCGGGTTCGTCCTTGCCGATGGCGGCGTGTGTGAGAACGCTACCAGACTCTCGTCCTGACCTGGCCGACCAATCGGTGCCTGCAGTCAGCGGTTGAGAAGCTCTCGACCACATCGGAAGGAATCTCAACGCTCACCGCAGCAGTGGCGAAGACGCGTCACTTGTGCCGCCAGCTGCGCTTCGTCGCGAGGGTCTTCCGGTGTCACCAGCCGCACTTTTGGCCGCTGATCCTCGACAGAAGTGAGTGGCTCGTTGGCTGTGAGCAGCTCTTCCACTCGACGAACCTGCTCTCACGACGCCTCGTGTGTACACTGTAGCTTTCCCGCGTGGTGTCGCGTTGCTGAACCACTTGCACGCAGAGCTGACGCGAACGTCGCTGGAGGACGCGAGAGGCAGGCGATCTGAGCTCGCGACTTGGTTTCTCATCAAGGCGTCGTCCCCGTTTCTCCAAGTGCTGACCGAGTTCGTGTCGCTCGGGACCGTCTCAGACGCGACGGACCCCTACGTGAGCGCTGCTGCTCTCGGGACTGGCGAGTGATGGGAAGCGCGACTCACTCCCTGAACTGCATCGCGCAGGACGAGTTCGAGCTCACGACCTGGAGCCTGCGCCTCACGGAGCTGTCGTTTCGAGACAGAGGAGACGGACTCTTAGCAGGCGACTTCGGCCCAGTGAGCGTCGAGAGTATGATGCCCGTCTTCCTGCGCAGAGTGGTGGATCAGGTGATCCGACTCGGAGTCGTCCAGCGGGTGCTGCATGCGTGCGCCTCGGGACAGCGCAAGAACGTGTCGGTACGCACCACATCGTTCTGTGAGTGGTGACTGCTTGGGCTCTAAGTGTCTGCATGTGTGTGGCACAGGTTCTCGCCGAGCCGTTGCAACTGCGGCAGACAACGCGCACAAGCAAGGAGGAGAGTGACGACGCAGAGAAGCAAGGCGAGGCGAACGAGTCTGTAGCATCGACAGACGAAGCAGACACTGAGTCGCAGCTTCAGCTCACGCCAACCGACGACGACGACCAGCAGCAGACGCAGCCGAAGTCGACGCCGCGACCGTGGCTGGACGCACTGCCGGACATCCACGGCTTCTTCTCGCACCACGGCACGGACGACGACCTGCAGATCCTCATAGACGCACTCTCGGTGCGTGGCGTCGCTCGTGCGACTCCCGTCGAGGCTCTGACGCAACCTGCGCGTGCTTGAATCCGTGGCAGGTGTCCCGAGAGCGGCACGAGCTGCAGTCGTTCGCGCTGCTCGTCCACCGATGCGTCGAGTCGCCGGTGAACGAAGTCGGGCGGTCTCTGGATCGCCTCGGCGTGGAGCTGTTCCTGGAAGACCTGGAGCTGATGCACCACCTCCGGTGGCTCCACAACATCATGCTCATGTCGGAAGGGCTGTGCATGGACATCTTCGCGCGGGACTTGCTGGCCGGCTTGAAGTCACCGACGCGGGTGGCGTGGGGGATCTCGGACCGCCTGAGCTCGGCGTTGACTCTCGCGATGATCGAGAGCAGGATCCACTCGGAGGAGCACGCACCGCGGTTCCACTACGCGCTCTCCGACGCGGTGCTTCACGGTACGTTGCTGAAGCGAGTTCGTCACGACACCTTCGGCGGCTGACGCGGTTCGGACTGCCTGGTCGGGTGCGAACAGCTCTCGGGAACATGACGGTGGGGCCTGAGGTCCGTCGGCTGCTGGAAGGCATCGAGCTCGAGTACACAGTGGACTGGCCGCTCGGAGCCGTGGTCTCGGCTGCCTCGCTCCGAAGCTACTCGGCGATGCACCGACGCCTGCTCTTCTTCCGACTGACGAGCATGGAGCTCAGCGACACGTGGATGATCACGCGCAAGTCGGTGAGGGGAACGAGCGACGCCGACGCGCTGCTCAAGAGCTGCGACGACGTCTTCTCCAAGACGCAGGCGCTCATCGGCGCGTTCAGCGAGGCGTTCGTGTCGACGGCACGTCTCTCGAACTGCTACAAGTGTGAGTGGCGATCGTCTCCTGACGCCCTGCTTGTTGCACCAGGTGCTGCTGTCTGCGTGGGCGGAGCTCGAGTTCCGTGCAAGCCGCGCTGCCAACTTGCAGACACTGCGGCAGGCGCACGAGCTCTACGTCTCGACGGCACGAAGCTGCTGCTTCCTCGACGACTCGAGCACCGAGGTGCGCTGCGAGCTGTCGCGTGGTTCCTCGCGACTGGTTCTCACTCCCTTGGTGCTCGTCAGATCCGAGCGGCGATCGACCGCGTGCTCGCCGTCGCGTGGACGCTGTCTGCGTTCGTGCGGACGTTCGAGTCGCGTCTGGGCGGGATGACCGTCGAGGCCGCATGGGTGCACGAGCAGTGGCTCGAGCACGACGCGGCGATGCGGGATCTCGTCCGCAAGGCGCAGAGCGCGCAGGGCGACGGCGAGCTGAGCGTGCGCGAGTTCTCCCAGGTGCGTGCGCTGCCACCCGCTGCGTCGTGCGGGTGGCTAAGCTGCTCTCGCTCGCTCACTCGCAGCACCTCTGCGTCCGTCTCAACTTCAACGCGTTCTACCCGGAGCACGACGCCTAGCAGCCCACCTCCCAGCGGCGCCAACCACAGTCACGGTCACCCGACTCGGAGGTGCACAGCTTCTTGTTATTGTATGTGTATGGTACCGTCCGAGCGTTGTCGGCGCACGCGCGGCAGGCAGGCTTCTCGTTCGTCACGACTAGTGTGCACGCCTGCCCGTCCGCCCGTGCGCCGTCGACGCCCCGGAGGAAGACAACTGGAGACGCCAGACGCCAGCCGGCAGCAGCAGCTCAGAAGTACAGCGGGTGCGTGTCCTTCGGCCGCAGCCGGCGCTGGCAGAGCGGACACTTGGCCGTCACGCGGATCGCGGCGCGGATGCACTTGGCGCAGTACACGTGGCCGCACCGCGTCGACGTCATCTCCTCGAGCACGTCGAGGCAGATGCTGCACTTGAGCGCCGCCTTGAAGCGCTCGATGGTCTCGTTGTTCATCATGCTGATCGTCGTCGACTCGGCGCGCTTCCCGTCGAACCGCTCGAGGTCCACGGGGTCGTCCTTCACGGCGGCGGCGGCGCTCTCGACGCGCCGCCGCTTGCGCCGCAGCGGCGGAACGGACGCGTACGTGAGGTACCGCGCCGCCGGACTCGCCGCTCGCGCCGGCACCCGCGTCTGGAGGATCTCCACCTCGTCGTCGTCGTCGTCGCCGCCGCCCTCGTCGTGGGTGTCGCCGGCGCCGTAGGTGCTGCTGCTGTTGCTGGCACTGCTGCCCACGTGCCGGTAGCTGCCGGGGTCCAAGTCGCCGTCACTGTCGCTCTCGGAGGACGAGAGCGTGAGGTCGATCTGCTGCGGAGCCGCGCGCGTCGGCGGGAGGAAGAGCCCGAGCGCCTGGACGGCCGCGATGCGCGAGCCCGCGCTCGGGTGGAATCGCGGCTCCCCGTGGCGCCGCATGAAGGCGCTGAATGACGGCCGCCGCGCGAACTGCTCCTGCTGCTCCTGCTCGAAGTCACTGCTGGCGCTTGTGGCGTCGAACGCGAAGGCCACACTCCCTGGGAAAGGGTCCCAGGGGTTCAGGGACGTGGCAAACGGGTGGTTCTGCGGCGGCGGCGCCGGCTGCGGCTGCTGCTGGTAGTCTGCGAAGGGGAGGAAGCCGTCGACGGCGCTCTGGCCGTTGAAGTCCACCATGCTGGCGAGGAACGCCGGCATCTCCGCGAAGCTGCTGACCTGCGGTTGTTGCGGCGGTAGATAAGGCGGCTGATGCTGTTGTTGCTGCTGGTATGGCTGCTGGTGATACGGCTGCTGGAGCGGCAGCGGCGCGGCGTGCGTCTCGACTGGCGCTGTCGGCAGCAGCAGCGAAGGCGACGAGGACGCAGCAGCTGCTGACGGCGACGCAGAGGCGGCCGTCGGCAGCTCGCGGAGACGCGGGAGGCGCTGCATTGCGTCAGTGTCTCTCCGTCAGTCGGTCGGAGAGTGGCGCCGAGACGGGCGAGCGGAGGCGGCGCGGCCCACGAGCGCGAGCGACGCACGGAGCCGGCGGGCGGCGAGGTGCGAGGTCCTTCCCGTGAGCTTGATTATGGGAGCGAAACCCGCGCGCCAAATCGCGGCCCACAAAGCACTGTGGCACACGCGGTGGGACCGCGTTCTCATTCTGACAACAACACCACGCTTGGCATCGACGACCGCCAGACGCGGCGGCGGCGACGACGGAGGGAGCATGAGCGTCGCGGCGCCGCAGGAGGCCGTGCTGCAGGGCTATCTGCACAAGCAGGTGCGTCGCGCCCGCCGCCTGCGCTTCCGCCACGGCCGCTGTCCTCACGCGCTGCGCTGCGCCGCAGAGCCGCCACCTGAAGCTCTGGAAGGTCCGCTACTTCCTGCTCACACGGGTGCGTGCGTCCTCCGCTGGCTCCCGTGCGCTGCTGCTGCTGCTGCTCGGGACACGCCGCTCACAATGGCTTCGTCTCGTTGCTCTTAACGCTACGTGTGGCGGCAGAACGAGCTGCTGTACGCGAAGAAGTCAGGCAAGAAGCTGCGCGGCTGCCTGCGGCTCGACGACTTCCGCGTGGTACGCTGCTGCCGCCTGCCGCCTGTTGGTGCTCGGCGCAGTCGCGACTGCTAACCGCGCGTCTGCTTCCTCTTCCTGTTCCGCAGATCGACGACCAGAACCACGTGACGCACCTCGGGAACTTCGTGATCGAGCTCAAGAGCGCCGCGCAGGAGGTCCACCTGAGCGCGCCGACCGAGCACGAGCGCGCGCGCTGGGTGGGCGCGATCCGCGCGCAGCAGTCGCGGCCGGACGCCGCGCGGCTCGACGCGGGCGGCGACTCGACGCCGCTGCTGCGCAACCTGTCCGAGTCGATGCTGCGCGCGACGTCGACGATCCCGGTGCTCATGGCGCACAACCGGCGCGCCGGCCGCCCGAACCGGTGCTCAAAGGAGCGCAAGGACGAGCGCAAGCGCCAGCGGCTGCCGCGGGCGAAGAAGGCGTTCAGTGAGCTCTGGCTCGAGGACGTCCTGCCGCTCGGCGGCAAGCACGACGCGGGCGTCGTCGAGGCGCTCTGCTTCGCGGGCATCCCCAAGGAGCTGCGCGGCCGCGCGTGGGCGTGGGTCCTCGGCAACAAGCTCCAGGTGAACGAGGACCTGTTCAAGATCTGCAAGGCTCGCGCGCTCGCGGTGCGCCGCGAGATGGCGCTGAACCGCGAGGCGACGAAGCGCCAGCGCGGCCACGCGGCGCAGCAGCAGTACCACCACCAGCAGCAGCAGCGCACCGCGTCCGCCTCGAGCCTCGCTAGCAGCGCGAGTTCGCCCGTGACGGTCGCGAGCAGCAGCAACGGAAGCGCGCTGGACGTGCACTTCCCATTGCTCGGGGAAGCGAGCTGCTCGGCTGCCATCCTGCACGCCGAGAGCAGCTCCGTCACTGTCGATGGCGAGGAAGAGAGCAACTCGTCGTCTCAGGCGGCCGCAGCGGACGAGACGCAGTCGCTGATGCTGCAGGAAGCGGTGAGCATAGCGGAGATGCTCGTCGCGCACAGCGAGCGCAGCATCCGACTCGTGAACGTCGACATGCCGCGGACGTTCGGGCACCACCCGCTGTTCCAGCCTGGAGCCGACGGCACGGAGCGGACGACCGAGGTGCTGGAGGCGTACATCTGCTACCGCCCCGACCTCGGGTACGTCCAGGGGATGAGCTACCTCGCCGCCGCGCTCTGCTTCCACATGGACAGCTTCACGGCGTTCAAGGCGCTCGTGTCGCTGATGAGCACGAGTCTGCTCTTCGACATGTTCCGTCTCGAGGAGAAGCGGGTGCGTCGTTGCTGCTGCTGCTGGTGGTGCTCGTGATGGTGTCGCGTGGTGGCGTTGGGTAGAACTGACGGGCAGAACGCATGTGTGCGCGGCAGACGTTCCACTACTTGGACGTCTACAACCAGATCGTCGAGTACGAGCTGCCGCGGCTGCACGCGCACTTCCAGGACGCTGGTATCGAAGCCCAGATGTACGCGGTCGACTGGTGCGTGCCTGCACTCGCGTCTGGCGGGCAGAGTCTGCTTGCTCCTCCGTTGCTGACGAGCGATGACGCGTCTGCTGACGCTGGTGTTCGTTCGCCAGGGCACTGACGCTGTTCACGCGGAGTCTCCCGCTGGACCTGGCGCTGCGCATCTGGGACTGCTTCGTGTTTGTCGGCACGCCGTTTTTCTTCCAAGCGAGCGTCGGTGCGTCGCTCGCGGATGGCGTCACGGCGTTGGCAACTGGCAGCACTCACGAGCGCGTTGCGAGCGAGTGTTATAGGGATCCTCGCGCTGTTCGAAGACGCGCTGCTGGCGATGGAGGCGGAGGAGATCATGCGGTTTCTGCACAACATCCCGAAGGTGCGTGCGGGTCCCGAGCGCTTGATCGCGGCGACCAGAATCGGGTCTCCGATCTCACGTTGTGTTGTGTCGGTGGCGTCACGCAGTCGACGTCCGCGCGCGACTTGTTCGCGGCCATCGCGTCCGTCACGCTGTCGTCGGGCGAGATCTCGGAGCTGCTCGCGGGCGGCCGGCTCTGGTCGCCGGACTCGGTGCGGCAGATCGAAGTGCAGTACCCGGACTCGTACGAGTGACTTGCGCGCTAAACCCAACGACCACGAATGGTGTCGATCTGTAGTACGGATCTGTGGTTGTAGTTGTCATCTGTCTTGCTGTTTGTATGGGATTTCGACCCAGTCGAGGTACACCAGGCGATAAAACCAAGGGAGAGCCCTCGACCACACACATCACGGAAATCAATCACTCGACCAATTGACCTGCGCTCGCGCACCGACACCCGCCGCCGCCGCACTCGCCCCGAACGCCCCGATGGCCTTCCACTCCAAGAGCAGCGCGTTCCTCGCCTACAACCTCGCGGGCAGCGGCTCGGACGACAGCGCGGACGAGAAGCGCGAGGAGCTCAAGAGCAAGCAGAAGGCGCGGAAGAAGAACCGCAGCAAGAAGAAGAGCAGGTGGGCCGCGCGCGTGCGTGCAAGAGGAGGAACTGAAAGGCGCACTGACGCAGCGGATTGGGTGCGGCAGTGAGACCGCGGTGCTCAAGGACCTGGCGATGTGCGCGGTGGCCAAGCCCAAGAAGGGCAAGAAGGGCAAGGCGGCGGCGCCAGCAGCTGCAGGCGAAGCGCAGGACGAGGACGAGGACGAGGACGAGGAGGAGTCGGTGGCGGCGACGCCCCCGAAGCCCTCGGTGCGTTCGGCTGCTTGCTGGGGCTGAACGAGTGAGGGTGGGGCTCACAGGACCGACCGCGTGCTGCAGGTGGCGCCGAGAGCCAAAGCTCCGGCAGCGGAGGCCAGCAAACCTGTTGCGAAGGTGTGTGTGTGTTGCGTCGTCTGCGACTCAACTGCGAGAGTGTCGATCCGCACTGACGCGCAAGCGCGTGTTCTGTAGGCAGCACCGAAGACCGCGTCTCCGCCGCCGAAGCAGCAACAGCAGCAGCAACAACACGCCGCCAAGCCGTCGACGGTGGGGACGGCTCAGCGCAGAGCAACGTGGTAACTGAGAGCTCAGAGCTGACGGAGCGCTTGCGCGTGTTTGCAGGTAATCGCACCGCAGACGAACGGCGTTGCGGCGCAGCAGAAGGCGCCGGTAGCGAAGCAGCAGGCGCCGCCGCAGCAGCAGCAACCGAGAGCGACTGCACCGCCACAGCAGCAGCAACAGAAACTGTACGTGCCGCCTCCGCAACAGCAGCAGCAGCAACAGCAGCAGAGACCGTACGTTCCGCCGCCTCAGCAGAAGCAGCAGCCGCAACAGCCTCCAGTGCAGTCACAGCCACCGCAACAGCCACAGCCACCGCAGCAGCAGCAGAGACTGTACGTCCCACCGCCCCAGCAGAAGCAGCAGCAACAACAGCCTCCAGTGCAGCCACCGCAGCAGCAACAACAACAACAGACACCGCAGCAGCAACAGACACCGCAGCAGCAGCAGAGCGATGCGAACCTGGGGGCGGTATACTCGCCGACCCACGTCAAGATCACGCGCGCAGACGGGCAGATGACGCGGACGATCGCCGTGTCCGAGATGATGGACCAGCTCTACCTGTTCGGCCACCAGAACAGCCAGCTTCGCCTCGTGCAGGAGCAGTTGACGGTGCGTTGCGTGCATGTGGTGGTGCACCAGTGTTGCCACCTTTGAGAAGTGGTGGACGAGCGACCAACTCACTTGCCTGCGTCATCACCTCTTCCTCCTTCTCGGTTCATGCGCGCGCGATCGGCAGGTGGCGAACCGCGGGATGCAAGAACAGCTCCAGCGCGACGCCGGGATCATCACGAGCCTGCAGGACGAGATCGCGATGTTCCGCCAGATGTGCCTGAACCTGCAGGGCGACGTGCGCGCGCTGACGCTGCGTCTCGGAAGCGCGGCCAGCCCGTCGCCCGCGCCGGTGCAGCGTCCGCCGCCGGGCATGTAGCAGCTCGCGGCGGTCGGTAGACACACAGACAGACAGACAGACAGACACACAGACAGACAGTCGGGCAGTCGGGCGGGTCGAACCGCACGCGAGCGAGTCGGAGCCGCCGAGAAGCGGTGCTGAGAGGGTCGTTCCAGTGGCTGGAGGAGGAGAAAGCGTCCTCCAGGATCCTCACTTCACGCCTCCGCCATCGGCGGCTTCGACGAGCGCTCGCGAATAGAGACCTTCGCCACCGGATCCGATCGGCTCGCTCGCTGTCCTTCGTCTCGGGTCTCCGGTCGTCTCGTTGGAGGAAACTCCAGACGCATCCAGTCGGCGCGACCTTCAGTTCGTGCGTGCAGCGTGGACTGCCGGGTGCCGTCGTCGTCGTTCGTTCGGCCGTCGGATGTAGAGAGCAGCTCAAGTGAGCCCAGGAGGAGGACGGAGGACGAGCCAGATGGCCAGTGCAAAAAGGCATTTCCACCTCCCCACGTCACTCGCGCTCGCCCTCCGACGCTAACGGAGCTCTTCGCGCTCTTCGCGCTCCACACTCTTCACAGTCAGCAGCCACACACACGCGATGCACAAGCTCAAGGCCAAGCTCTCGGGCGGCGGCTCGAGCGCCAAGCTCAAGCGCGCCGAGCGCACGCAGTCGGACGCCGCGCGCGCCACGAACGACGAGGAGTTTCTGCGCATGAGCAAGACGGTGGCCGAGGACGCGCAGCGCTACGCGCGCAACACGACGATGAACACGTCGGCCGCGTCCTCGGTCTCCTCGTCCTCGTCCTACATGTCGGACGACGTCGAGGACATGTTCTACGCCGCGAACGGCGCGTCGCGCGGCACGAGCAGCTCCATGCGCAGCACCGAGTCGTCCTCGTCGTACAACGGCGGCGGCGGCCGCGCCACCGGCGCCTCGCTGCGCGTCACGGACGTGTACCGCACGACCGAGCAGATGCGCGGCGGCAGCCTCGTGCCGCTGCAGGAGGACGAGGTGCTCCCGGCCGCGGCGCGCGGGACGGCGACGCTGCCGACGGCGATGAGCGGCGGGAGCGCCTCGCAGCTCGACGCGCTGCGCGCCGAGCTCGCCGAGGTCAAGCAGGAGGTGCAGGCGATCCGGCGCGAGATGATGAACGAGATGCACGTGACGCGCTACGACGTGCTCAAGGAGGTCACGATGCTCAAGGGCACGATCCTGCAGCTCGTGGCGGCGCTCGATGCCAAGGGCGTGCGGTCGCTCGACAGCGTCGCGGCCGCCGCGGAGGCGCAGCCCGAGCTCTCGACCGACGAGCTCGACTCGATCTCGCGCGGCACGGCGGTGCGCACGTCGCGCGCCACGAAGGAGCGGCTCGCGGCGCGCGAGGACGCCGGCCCGGCGGTCGTGCGCGCGAGCGCGCGGCTCACGCAGCTCGCGCCCGTGGCGGACGAGGCGCTGTCGACGCCGCTGCTGCAGCACCAGATCGACGAGCTCTTCCCTGCGATCGACTGCGCCGCGGAGCTGCAGGCGTTCGCGCGCGCGTTCGACCCGTCGACGCGCGAGTGGGCGATCGAGCGGTTCCAGGACTGGGTCGACTCGCGCTTCAACGTCGGCGTGGACAACCTGCTGGCGCTCGTGGGCGACGGCGGGTCCGGCAAGAGCACGCTCACGGGCGCGCTCGCCGACCGCTTCCACGACCACATCGTCGGGCTCCACCTGTGCCAGTTTGACCGCAAGGCCAAGAGCAGCCCGCGCAACGTGCTGCTCTCGCTCGTGAACCAGCTCGTGGCCAACCTGCCGCTCTTCAAGAACCAGCTCGCGCGCCTGAACCTCAAGTACGTGCTCGAGGAGACGGACGCGCTCGTGCTCGCGCGCAAGGTGCTCGTGGACCCGCTCGGCTCGCTCGACGAGCCCACGACGGCCAAGGTGCTCGTGTTCGACGGGCTCGACCAGTGCAAGTCGCGCGGCCGCAACGAGCTCCTCGAGTTCCTCGCGGACGTCCTGCCGGAGCTCCCGCCGTGGCTCGGCGTGCTCATCACGAGCAAGCCGTCGCCGGAGCTGCCGGCCAAGCTCGCGATCACGTCGCTGCTCGACTTCAGCGCCAAGAACGCCGACTACATGAACGACACGGTCGTGCTGGTCAACGACATCGTCGGCGGCTTCCGCGACCAGGACGTGCCGCAGGCGCGCGAGCTGCTCAAGCGCAAGAGCGGCGGGAACTTCACGTTCCTGGACTTCACCAAGCAGGCGCTGTCGCACCCGGGCATGGAGGAGGAGGCGAGCGGGTACATCCCGCTCGACGTGCTGCACGACCTGCCCGAGACGATCTACGAGATCTACGACGAGATCTTCGAGGACAAGTTCGGCAAGGGCCGGAGCCGCATCTGGAAGAAGGTGCAGCCGCTGCTCGAGCTCATCGTGGCGGCCGCGTCCGGGCCCTACGCGCTCATCAACGAGGCGCAGGCGCAGGAGCAGTTCGCGCTCTCGAAGGACGACGTGCGCAGCATCCGGCGCGCCTTCGTCGACATCATCACGGTGCGCCACGGCACGTACCGCATCGACACGTCGGCGCTCTTCGACTGGCTCGTGGACCCGGCGCGCGCGGGCGAGCAGTTCTTCGTCGACCTCTCGGGCGGCATGGCCCTGCTGCGGCAGCTGCACCGCCAGGAGAGCGCGGGTGACGCGCACTCGGTGGCGTCGTCCGGCAGCGAGAAGGCGGCGTCGAACGTGAGCACGGCGAGCAGCTACCAGAGCTTCGTGGTGGCCCCGGCGGCGGCTCCGGCCCCCACGCCGTCCAAGGTCACGTTCAAGCCCGTCGGGATCCTCAAGAAGAAGTGATCGTGTGTGCGTGATGTGTGAGAGAGAGAGATTGGTGTGTGGTGGTGGACTGGCTCCCTAATCTAATAGAACGCATGTTCGTCATCAGCGCCGCAACCTCCTGATCTTCTCGAGCTTGGCCGCCCTGCCGCCCGTGAGCGCGCGCACGACGGCGAGCACGTCGGTGAAGTTGCCGCTGGCGTCCGCGAGGGCGGCGTCCGAGGGCGGCACGCCCACCTCGCGCGCGAGCACCTCGAGCGCCGTGCGCAGGAACGCGAGCGCGCCGGCCGCCGAGTCGCCGCAGCTCAGCACGCCGAAGACGCCGGCCGTGAGGCTGTCGGCGAGCAGGAAGACCGTGCCGACGCTCCGCTCGACGTCGAAGCACACGCCGTGGAGCCGGCACGTGTGGAAGAACGCGCTGTACGGCATCGTCGAGACGCTCGGGTTGCTCACGTAGTCGCTGGCAAAGTACGCGCGCGGCGCACCCGCCCGCCCGAGCGACGACGCGAGTCCCGAGTGCGTCGCCTCGTGCACGACGAGGTCAGCGGCGGAGAAGCCGGCGCCGTCACTGACGGAGGAGGAACAGGACAAGGACGACGACGACGACAGCTTGGACGGCGTTGGCGCCGGCAGGTGGTAGAGCCCCGTCGCCGCGTCCACGGAGCCGCGGCTGAGCAGGTGGAAGGTGGCGAACGTGGCCGCCGAGTCCGTCAGAAACGGGTGCAGCGCCGTGGCCCAGAGCCGCGGCGCGTGCGTCTTGTCCTCGCGGAAGACGAGGAAGTCGACGCTCGCGTACCCGAACACGCGCTCGAGCGCCAGCAGCTTGCCGATCGCGCTCGACGCTCCCTGGCGACGCAGGGCAGCGGCAGAGCGAGCGAGTGAGTCAGCAGGCGACCTGGCGTCACGCAACCCCCGCCGCCGCACACACAGTCTCCAGCACGCACCCGGATGGCTTCGTACGGCGCCGCCGTCTGCGGGAACGCGTAGCCGACCGTGTTGCCCCAGAACGCGCTCGGCGCCACGCCGCCCCCCTTCGCCGCCCCGGCGCCAGCGCCAGCCACGACGATGTCCTGCGTCGACGACATGTGCACCTCGCCGCCCGGCTCGACGAACAAGTTGGCGCGCACGAGGCCGACGACCGCCGCCGGCGCGGCCTCGACGACGACCCCGAAGTGCGCGATCGCGTCCGCGAAGGCGTCCCAGGTCGGGTAGAGCTCCGCGTGCAGCGGCGTGACGAGGCTCGCGAGCGAGCGCTCGAGCTCGGCGATGACGACGCGCGCCGCGTTGTCGCGCGTGCCCGGCTGGCGCCAGTACTCGGCGCTGCGCTTCTCGCGCCGGATCTCGCGCAGCGTCGCGAGCCGCGAGACGTCGAGCACCGCGGCGCCGGTGCCGAACGGGTCGTAGTCGACCCGGAGCACCCACACGCTCTGCTCCATGTGCGACACGATGAGCTTGGCGAGCGCGAAGACGAGCTCGTCCTCGTCGTAGACGTCGTACGTGCCCGTGGGCACGTTGACGTCGGCGCGCAGGAACAAGCGCTTGGCGCCGGACTTGGTCAGCAGCGGCAGCGCCGCGAGCGGGTCGAGCCCCAGGATCGGCACGCCGAGCGCCATCGCCAGGCGCTTGTCCTCGCGCCCGGGCACGCCCGTGACCAGGTACGCTTCCTTGTGGCGGATGTACCGCCGGATGCGGCGCAGGCAGTGCGGCGAGTAGAGCAGCAGCGACGCGAGCGAGAAGTGCGCCGGGAAGCGCGCCGCCTGCTCTGGGAACACGAGCTTCACGCGCGCGACGGGGTCCGCGACGCCGCCGAGCTGCAGTAGCTTGAGCGCGTACTGCGCCACCTCGGGCGTGAGCTCGAAGGGCGAGACGTACACGACCTCGACGTTCGGGTCGGCGGCCGCGCAGAGCCGCGAGAGCTGCAGGTTCTGCCGCACGGAGAAGTTGGTGGCGCCGGCGCGCGCGCGCTCGTCGACCGAGAGCGACGGCACGTGCACGACGACGCGGCGCGCGGCGCGGATGCGCGGCCACTCGGCGCGCAGCCGCTGCATCTTGGCCTCCCACTGCGCGAGCTGCTGCGCGCACTGCGCCGCGAGCCGGCGCTTGAGCTCCTCGTGGCTCGCGTAGGCGCGCCAGACGCGCTGGAGGAGCGCGACGCTCGCCTGGCGGCCCCGGAAGCGCTCGTACGTGCGCCGGCGCCAGCACATGCGCAGGAAGTTCTGGAGCGTGACGGCCGCGCGCCGCTTGCGGTCCTTGCCCTTGTAGCGCTGCCCCGGGCGCCGGATGAGCGACCCGACCTGGTCCTCGTTCACGACGCACGAGAGCAGCTCCCGCGTGCTGTACGCCGAGAGCTCCATGGCCGCGACCGCCATGAGCCGCTGGCCGTCCACGTACGCGAGCGGCACGAAGTAGCGCGTGAGCAGCGCCTCGAGCGCCCGGATCACCTCCTCGACGCCGCCCCAGACTTCCTGCGCCACGCGCCGGAAGGACACGAACTCGGGCGTCTCGCGCATCGTCTTGCCCTTGTGGATGATGAACTGGTGCAGGCTGTACGCGTCCAGGAGCTCGTTGTACCCGCGCACCTTCTCCACGTTCTTGCGCAGCTCCTCCATGGCGTTCGCGTCGTCGCCGCCGCCGCCATCGTCGCCGTCTTCCTCATCATCTCCGACCTCCTCCGCGTTCGTCTCGGGACTGACGGCAGCGCTGCCGCCGTCGGCGTCCTGGTTCGTCGACTGGAGCTGTCGACTCGGCGGCGCGGCGGAGCTCAGTGATGCGTGCAGCGTGCCTCGAGCCGCGTCGCCCTGGAAGCGGACGCTGAGGACCTTCGCGCCGCGCGATCCATGGCCGGCGCCGTCTCTCGCCTCCGACTTCTGCGCTGCCTGCGGGGACTCGGCGCCGTCACCTGGCTGCTCCGGCGGGGCGGAGAGGTCAAACTTGAGAGCCGCGACGTTGAAGCCCGAAGGGTTCGTGTAGGGCACCGCGGGGCGGATCGGCAGCTCCTGGCGGTCGTAGATGCGCGTCTTGCGGTGCTTCACGATGCTCCCGTGGCTGTTGACGAACGCCGGCGTGAGGTCCGCGCCGACGGGGAGGAAGCCTCGGTTCACGAGGCTCAGCATGCCGCTCCGGGCGTCCTGCTCCGAGAGCTCTGGCGTCGGCGCGCTCGGGTCGCACTTGTTCACGCTCGGCAGCAGCCGCGCGTTCTGCGTCATCTTCTTCTTCACGAGCCGCCCTCGGGTGATCCGCTGCAGCGGCGACGGCATCACGGTGCTGGACCGGAGCTCCACGGCCGGATTGTGGAAGCGCTGCGAGAGACGAGAGCGTGTGCGTGTGTGTGTGCGTGTGTGTGTGAGAGAAGAGGAGACTCAAGTACGTGCACCGTCGTGCGCATCGCACCGCTCGGAAGAACTCGATGTCCGGCTCGCTGGTCTCCCAACGCGAGGCGCCGCGCGCTGCGACGAGAGACGCGACGTTCTTGCGCGGCCGCGCCTTCGGGCTCGCGGCTCCAGTCGCGACCACCGCGGGCAGCGCCGACCCCTGGCTGCTCGAGGCCACGAGCCCGTTGAGCACGAGCTCGGCTTTCGCGCGGATCTCGCGCTCCGCGTGCTCCAGGATCTCCTGGAAGGCGCGCGCGTCGGCCGCCGACGCGGCGTTGAAGCGCATCGAGGAGGACGACGGCGACGTCGGCGTCACGACCGCCATCTGCTCGCGCATGAGGCGGAGCTGCTCCTGGGTCTGCAGGAGGATCCGCCCGACGTCCTCGACATGGTGCTGCTGCTGGATCTGCTCCATACAGGCGATGTGCTTCTTCTCGACCGACACACACGCGCACGCGTGTGTGCACGAAGAGCTCACGACTCGGCGATGGTGGTCGAGGAGCGCGAAGAGCTATTGTCGGAGTAGGCGCTTAGGAGCCTAAGCCTATTCCTATCGGAGCCTGCTCCGAGCTCCGGAGCGCCGGAGCGCCGGAGCACCACTTCCAAGACTTCCAGGTCGTCTCGAGGAGCTTCAGGGCACAAGAGTTCCATAGTATATCGACGATGAACATCCTGCGCGTGCCGGACACGAAGCTCGCGACGTCGGCTGGCGGCGACAAGTTCAAGCCGACGTCGTGCGAAGGATACGTGACGAAGCGCGGGCACTTCCGCAAGTCCTGGCGCGTGCGCTACCTCGTCTTCAACGGCTCGGACCTGCAGGTGGCGTACTTTGAGAGCCGCGACGCGAGCCGCGTGGCCGGCGCCGTCCCGAAGGGGAGCTTCTACGTCTCGACCGTCGAGAAGCACGAGTACTGGGTTGGCATGCTCGGCGGCCGCGAGAAGCCGTTCGGCTTCAAGCTCGTCGGCCACGCACCGCGCAAGGGCTTCGTCGAGCTTGACATCTTCGTCGAGACCCTCGGCGACCTCAACAAATGGGTCGAGGTCGTGCAGAACGCGCTCGACGCGGCCAAGAAGCGCACGTGGAAGGGCGTCGGCGGTGCGTTTGGCGGTGGTGTCAAGTTGGATCGACGCGGGTGTGGGTCGGGTAGCAAGCGACTCACGACTTCGAGGTCGCGTGCTTGTCCTCGTTCGCTTCGACTCTCTCCTCGCAGACAGCGCGGTGACGAAGAACATGCTCGGCTTCAGTCTCGGCGCGCCATCGCAGCTCCACGTGAAGAAGCTCGCGGCGACGAAGGAGGAGCTGCTGAAGGACGCGCTGCGCGAGATCGAAGGCGCGAAGCTCATCGGTCGCGAGGCAGTGCAGGAGATCGTGGTGCAGGGAGGTGCGTGCGTCGCGTTCGTCGCGCTGCTGTCAGCGCGCTGACGACAGGCAGATAGGCAGATAGGCAGAGCGCCGACCGTCGCCATCCCGTGCGCTCGCTCGTATCGCTCACTCGCATCGCTCTCGCAGAGAAACTGGACCAGCTGGAGGGCGACCTCGGCAAAGTCGAGAGCGATCTCGACCACGCGGACAAGCTGCTGCGCCACATGAAGCGGCCGGCGCTGCACGTGCTCTCGAGCGACGAGCGCTCCAAACCGAGAAGCGCAGGCTCCGGCGCCAGTGGCGGAGCTCACTCGCCCACGCGCGCAGCCGATGCCAGCGGCGTCCTCGGCACCGAGCAGAACGACGAGTCCCTGAGCGACCTGGAGCGGCTGGCACTGGCGCTCGGCGAGCTCGAGCAGCAGGCGAACCTGATGAACACCGAGGCCGTGAAGAGCACGGAGCAGATCGTGCGCGTCGAGGAGCGGCTCACCGCGGTGAACAACCGCGTGCAGGCGCAGACCAAGAAGGCGAACGTGACGATGAAAGCCGGGAACCTCTTCTAGGCGCAGCCAACGCGGTGGTGGCGCGCGGTTCATTCGCTGCTTCGTCGTGCTCTTCTCTCTATCGACTCGAATGCACAGCGTGACGATGGCGAACGGGAGACGAACGAGCCTCTCGCTTTCGCTTTCGCTCTCACTCTCACTTGCGGTCCATGAAGTGCTGGCGGCGCAGCAGCTTGTGGTGGCGCTGCATCTGCGCGTTGTAGTCCGGGATCCGGTGCTTGGCGCCGTCCTCCAGCGCGCTATTCGCCTCCACGCGCTGTCCGTTCTTGTAAATAAAGTTCTTCACGCCCGCGTCTGCGACCGGACACGGACCCACGCACACACACGCACACGCATAACGCAAGCAGCGTCAGCCGACAGCCCCACGTTCCGCTATTCGACCAGCACACACAGAGCGCACCGGACGACGTGCGCGGCGTCACGATCTTCAGGTAGCCGATGGACGACTGCGCGCGCGCCAGTAGCTCGTTGAGTCTGCCGTGCAAGTCAGTAGCGGTGGCAGTTCACGTCCGTCAGTCGTACGCGTCGCCACCACCGGAATCGCCGCCAGCAAGCGCGCAACAACAAACGAGCGAACGCACTCCTTTGGGTCCGTGATATCGCGGCGCGCGCGAAACTCGGAGCGGATCTGCGTCAGCGTCGCCTCGCGCTTGTTCTCCGGCAGCGTCTTTGCCAGCCGCAGCAGCTTCTTGTACACGGGCCGCAGGTCGCCGAGCGCCATTGCCGCCGCCATCCTTGCTTTGGTTGAAAATGAGATTCTGCTCATTTCACTTCATAGGAAGTACCGGACTCCAAAGATATATCGATATACAGGTCAACACAGGTATCACAATAAGTATTGTGATTCCTATGTATCACAATACTTATTGTGATACCTGTGTCAACGCTTAATTGGTATCAACCATGATTCCTTGGCCCAGAGAGACTTTCGGGACAGCCTTGGTTGGCCTTGACCTTTCGGGACAGCCACGGGTCGTTCATTCTTTTGGCCAATTGCTTTTCATTCTGCAACTGTTTTGACCAATAGACGGGAGGTCCGAGTTTTTCGGACCATTCGGACATATCTGGTCCGAACCGAGTTGAACTATTTGACATTCAATACGAAGCTCAAGTCGCTCATATAGCTCATTAATAGCATCTCCGTTCGGAAAACACTGAAAGGTCAGGTATCTTTAGAGAGGCACAAACGGCTTGTGAGAGCCGAAGTGAAGCACGATGTCGGTGAGCGCGCTCGTCGCCGCGAGCACGCAGAGAGCGCGTTCGACGGCGCTCTCCTCCTTTGATGCATTCCTGTTAGATCAAGCTGCTGCACGTGATACGACCGACGCTGCCATCCGCCGAGACCCGAGCGGAGCCACGCTCCTTCTCCTCATGGACAAGTTCGCTCTCCACCTAGCGTTCAAGAGCGGCAGGACGGGGAAGCAGCTTGCAGCGAACACTGTGCAGTCGTACTACGGCAACGTCAAAAACCACTACCTCGACCTCCTACTAGAGCTGCGCGCGAAAATGGAGCGCCAGCTCCAAAAGATCGCGTCTACACTCGAAAAGCACTGCAAGAAGCGCAGCGACACCTTCACGATCCGGGCGCCACCATGCACAGCGCAAGACCTCGAGACCCTCGTGTCGACTTTGTATCGACGCGCGACTGCACAAATCGACTACGAAGACGCTGCACTTCTCAATATCCTGTGGTTCCTGTTCAGAGAAGTTCGGATGCGACCTGGTTGCTCAAGCAGCAAATCGCTGTCTTCCCGGATGAGTGTGTCAAATGTCTGTGCTTGTGGCAAATAGAACAAACTACTGACCTAGGAGTTCTCTTAGGTGGTGTGCTGTTCTTCAGGTTCAAGCGAATCAAGTCGGCGAGTGAGCAAGGTGTCGCAATATTCAAGCACAAGACGTCGCTCTTAGCGCGCCCAGTTCACGCTTTGGCCGTCCCAATCGCCATGCAGTCATCGCCGAGCGCCAAGCTGCTGTCGCACCTTCCTCTTCCTGATCCACCTGTCGGCGAGTGGCTTACTGAGGACGCTCCCGACGACTTTCCGCGTCTCGGTGAGCTGCTTGCGATAGAGGACGCGCAGTCTCAGATCCCGTCCAACGATTTGCAAAGCGAGACACCAAGACACACACGTTCGAGCGGAGGCATGCACGCATATGTTAACCGTCTGCTCAAGAAGCTGAGGAAGGGATGTGACTCCGCATCTTTGACATCCGTCTCACGTCCCACTCGTTCCGCCGCGGTGCAGCGCAGAGTGCGAACGCGCCCCCGCAGCTGAGCGTCCAGTGGATACTCGACAGAGGCGGGTGAAGCCTTACGTCGCTGAGCAAAGGTTTCACAATCATATTGAACATCACACATGAGGACCAAGCGGTGGCCAAAGCACTCAGCGGGTGGGAGCAAAGCAGCGAGCCAAGACTGCCTACCTTCGACTGTTTCGAGCCGATTGTCCGCCGCCGAGCTCTGCAGCTGCAGGCTGAGCTGTTCAAGAGCGCGTCCGGGTTTGGCTGTGGCGGCGGTCTCCAGGATGATGTTCTCGAGGTGTTTGCCGCATGCCTGATCATGCATTACCCCGACATGAAAGACGTCAACGCTGGCAGTCCGTACATCAAGCGCGTGCAGCAAGCGATGAATGACGTCAGCATCGACAAGCACGAGATGTTCGCGTGGGCACTCACACTTCGCGAGGCGGAGTTCGCTGACCCCGGCACACCGCACCAAGACTGCGCTCCTCCCTCCGACACCACCAACCAGCAGCTGCTTCGACTCCTGTGCGAGCAGAACAAGGCGCTGTTAGAGCAGAACAAGTGCCTGATCGCTCGGATTGAGCGTCTCGAGACACGCACCCCTCGAGAACCCGAAGTGCTGGTGCTTCCTGACGCTGCTACTTCTGTCGCGACCGAAGTGCATCCGGCTGAGATGGTGTGTGAAGCGGATCCTGCCTCCACGAACACGAAAAACCGCAAGTCAGCGCCACAGAGCTTGATCGACGTGTGGAGCGAGTGGTTCGTGGATCGTCCGTGGTTGCATTCTCATAGCAAGCAGCGGCTCCACGACAAGAAGCTCACTGTTGCGTACCTCAAGCTGTTCCTTCCTTCGACGGACTCGGTGACGAGCGGTGGTGAGACTGACAAGCGGGCGGTGCTCGAGTCTGGAGCAGTTGCAGCACGTTGCGCGCTTGAGTTTCTTTGTGCGCACGACTGCAAGAGCAAGTCCGTTGGGTCAGTGTTGCCAGCCTCCAAGCTGCTGCGCCGGCAAGGGCGGCTGAACGCACATATTACGAAGTACGACACGCATGTTCTTGCCAGCGGCGAGATTGACTCGGCTCCTGCGCAGTACATCCACCAATTCAAGTCGGTGTGAGACCTCAGAGAAACCACACACGGCGAATCCATACACCACACTTCATTTTCACAAGCTTACCTCACGCGCGCGATCCTCCTTGCTCTCTCGAGCGCGATCCTCCACGCTCTCGTTCGTGTGCGCGCGCTGCTCCATCTCCACACTCGTGTTCTTGTGCGCGATCGTTTAAGAGACTAACTGATGCTCATCAACTCCCTTTGAAATGGTATACAAATCGAAATGTATCCCGAAAACAAATCTACACACGGAACAATCCGAACAATCCGAACCTTTTTGTGATTTCCGAACCAACCTGCTATGTTCCTTGCAACCGAAAGTCTCAATCGGACAGTAACCAGGTCCACACAGTTACCAGTCGGACCGCAGTCGAAAACACGTATGTTTTCGACCACGGTCCGACTGGAAGAAGTTACGGTCCGATTGGATAAACCGTGAGGGGTTTAAAATGTGTTTTGACGTTGGATTCGTCTGTCGAGTTTGGAGATACTCAACGAGTGCATGCACGACGCCGCTCGTCATCTCCGGTGCACCATCCGTCAACAGCTCGGGGAAGGGACCATGCACGAACACGATGTTCTCAACGATGAAGCGCGCTACGGGGTGCCGTCGCGTCGCTACTGCGACGACGAACTTCGTCACGCACTCAATTGCTGCAACAACGTGTCTGTTGTCTTGCACGGTCTCCAGTAGATGCCCATCGACATTGAGAGACAACGAATCGGCAATTCCACCAGCTCAAAGACACCGCAGAGATGACACCGCTTGAGCCGCTCTGACATTCCTACTGCCGCAGTCGTGACTCGAACCGATCCAGTCCACCACCGACGACCGCATTCGCACAAACCAAATCTGCCGTCGTAGTCGCGCTAGCGCCTGGGACCACGAAGATGTCCAGACCTTATTGTCTCGTGGCACTCGCAAAGGTCTCTGGTCCATAGTGCTGTTGGGACGACGACTCTCCAGCCGCAGTTCACCAGCACGAGCTATACATCCTCCTCGTCCATGACGATATACCGCACGACTTCAGTTTGCTGACGAACCTCGGCGCAGATCTCGCTCTTTTGTTGGTGCTCCGCCATTTGCTCGACGCCAACCACCACGAGGACTGGCGCTCTCGACAGCGCGTCAGGTACGACGTTTGTCGTGCCAGGGTGGTATACGATCACAAAATCGTACACTTGCAGCTAAAGGCACCACCGGTGCAACTGTCCCTTCAAGTCATTGGCGGTCATCTACCATTTCAGTGCTGCGTGGTTTGTCACACCCAGGAAGCGACGCCTGTACAGATACGGACAGAAGAGGTCGATAGCCCACACGACTGCCAGACACTCCAACTCTGTGATCGGAAACTGCTCTTACGCACGAGAGTACTTCTTGCGGAAAGTTGCAGACCACGTCCTTGATCCTGAATCAACAACCGATTGTCGAGGCGTCAGTCGCCAGTACGATCTCGCGCTCGAAGTCCGGGAAGACAAGCAACGGCTTCGGTCCAAGCGCGGACTTCAAGTCCTCAAACGCGTGCTCTTATTCTTCGTCCCAAATGAACAGTACATCTTAAATGAAAGGTACATTTTTGCGTAGCAGACGAGTGAGTGGAACAGCTCTCGATCTGTAGTTCAGCACAAAGCGCCGATAGTATCTGGCCACTTGCACAAACCTCTTTGCTTCGTGCACGGCTCGCTGGACGGGAATGTTCGTCACTGCGGTCACAAGACAAACCTAATGCAGCATCCCCTGGTAACATTTACAAGTTGAAAACGCTATAAGCCGAGGAAAAAGACGGCAAATGTGTGGTTTGAGTAGTTCGCGAACGGAATGTGGGACGTACCACCTCCCGACCAGCACACGTTCGACCTTAGAGTCTGCGTCGGCAACCTGCGACATTTTCACCAGTCTGGATACGACGTAGCCCACGGAGATCTACTCGCAATCGGACAAAGTGGGGAAGGCCATCGCAACTATTTTTCTCCGCTGTGCGGGAATGCGTACTGATGTTGTTGTCAACGTCATATCAGCTCTCAAGCTTCGAAATAGCGACGTCTTCTCAACGATCACATTCGCGGTTTTTTCGGACTCGTCCACCAAGGGAAAGTTGTCGACGATAGTCCGGCACGATCGAGGTTCGTAGAACTAGAACATTGGTTCCGAGTAGGCGCTCCAGTGCATATTGTTAGCACATACAATACGTATCACAACATGCGTATTGATTGACATGAGCCACAACGCCTTCTTCGACCCAACTCGTCGGTCCGTGCTCTACTCCATGCCCCTCTCCCCTCCCTTGTCTGTGCGACCACTCCCTGTCAGCGCGACGAGCACCATCGACGACAGCGCGGGTGGCCCGCTCTCGATGTCTGGCTGTTGCCTTCGTCTTGAACGAAATGCTGTTGTGTGCACCATGTTTGGTGGGGATTTATCCCGCATTCTTCTCTGGCACGTGATGTCCGAGGTATCCTAGAGTCGTGTCCTGTCCCTGTCCGATGTTA
>JAASGM010000860.1:0-12122 GCA_023334215.1 Globisporangium cystogenes
GCAGGCTGTGCACGTACGGAGACGGCCGCGTCGACGTTCGCTCGCGGAAAACGTAGACCTCGAACACGTGCGTCATGGCGCGCCGGTCGCGCACGGCGCCGACTTCCCAGTCATAGAACCACTTGGCGCTCGGGTTCACCTCCTGAGGACTTCGCTTGGATCTACAGTAGACTGTAGACGGCTCGATGACAACCGCTGACGTCGCTTCTTGCCATGATCCTTACCGCGCGCGAGCGAGCCGGCACGTGGACGAGATCAGCGCGTTGAAGTCGGCTCAGATGTATGTCGCCGCTCGCGTCCCACTCCGGACGGCCACGACGAAACACTCATCCGAGTGCCGAGATTTGCTCACGATTTGCCTGCGTCTCGACACCTCGACACGCTGGATTAGTCGATCGAGCGTCGCGTGGGGAGCGCAGCACCCGTCGCGGCCGGTGTTTGTGCGAGCGTGAGGTCTCGTCGGCGCTTCAGAGCTTTCGGCTGAGTGCTGGCAGGTGCGCGTCGATCGGTCAGCAAGAGCGCTCGCGGCTGCTGCTGGCAGCACACTCAACCGCTCTGCTTGCAAAAACTGCGCTTGTTTGGTCCCGGTCGGATCGTCACGACAGCCGCCGCAACAACAAGCGCTCGGATGAGTGTTTCCCTACTGCCACCGAATGTGACAACCGGATGGCCACCGTCGGTGATGACATATCAGGGACCTGCTCCGGAGTCCGGACGTCGCGTTAGGCGCGTGCACACGCCACCGCCACCATTGCTCTGCACACACAACACACACACGCATTTCGCCGCTGGAATGACAGTCAAGCGTCGAGACTTCCGCAGGGGGCGAACGAGCGCCGCGTTCTCCGCGGTTCGCGCAAGTCCAGCGCCTTGTTCTGGAGAACGACGGCCTCGGGTGCCGTTCGTTTTGTGTCTGCGACGATCTTCAGCTCTGCTCCGCGTCGGCGGTCGACGGCCGCGAGCTCCGAGGTGGTCGACGCCTCCAACTCATGCGACGACGCAACTCCAACACTGTTGATCGATCGGTTCATATTGGTGTTCTCTCTACTGGTAGTCGCTCTCTTGGCTCTCTGGTCAGATCGCCTCGCTGTACATGTGCTCGAGGCGGTGCTTGAAGAGCACGGAGCGCGGCATCGCGCCGCGCTGGTCGAGCGCGTGGCCGCTCTCAAAGTCCGTCGCGATGATGCGCACCGCCGGGAACTTGCTCTGCACGAGCTCCACGACCGCGCGCGCCACGAACACCGCCACGACCGTGATCTTGGACTCGAGCGCGCCGTTGCGCAGCAAGCTCTCGATCACGAACGCCACCATCGACGGCGACGTCACCGCCACGTCCAGCAGCAGCACGTTGTGGCTTGAGAGCGCCGACGACAGCTGGGCGTCCAGCAGCTTGATCTTCACGTCCTGGTGCCACTGCGAGCGCTCGAACTGCACGTACCCGCGCGGGCAGTTGGGCTCGATCGAGTGAAACACGTCCAGCATCGCGTGCTGGTTCGCCTGCTCCATCGTGATCGACAGGAGCGGGCTCAGGCTCAGGCGGCTCAAGCCACTCGCGTCCGCCGCCAGCGCCGGCAGCATCGCCAGCGCCTCCTCCACCAGCAGCAGCATGATCTGGTTCGCGCACCGACGGAACTCCGCCACGCTCAGGTCGGGCTTGTCCAGGATCTGCAGCAGCACCGACGCCGCGCGCGAGTTCACGCGGTGGACGCGGCCGGTCGTGTCCACCATCATGTCGGTCTCCATCGCGACGCCGTTGTTGGTCTGCGAGAACGGCGAGTAGATGGCCTTGACGCACGTGATGAGCTTCTCCGTGGCTCGGTTCGCGATACCGCCGCCGCCAGCCCCCGCGACGGCCGACGCTGCCGGCCGAGGCTTCTTCGGGTGCTTCGTGAACGGGTTCTGGTTCACGCGCGAGAGCACCTCGTCGCGGTGCTTGAACAGGTTGCAGATCGACGAGCGGCTCACGTTGTACTCCTTCGCAAGCACCGACTGCTTCTCGCCCTTGTCCAGGCGCGCGAGGATCGCGCGGCGGTCCATCTCGCGCAGGTACCGGGACTTCTTGCCGCCCGCGACGGTCGCGGACGACGCACCAGGGTCCGCGTTCTCGCTCGCGCTCTTGCTGGACGGAGAGATGGCAGACTTCTGGCCGCGCTGGGGAGCTGCTGTCATGTCCACCACCGGGTATCGCGACGCCGCAGCCATGGCTTCGTCATCTGAGGACGCCGGGTCGCAGCCGCACGTGCACGGCGGCGCCCGCTCGTGGTGCTCCTGCTGGGTGTAGTGCTGCTGCTGGTGGTGGATGTGGTGCGAGGGCGAGTGCTCGCGCGCGTAGAACGTCTGGCGGCGGATTGGGAACGGCGAATTCGTCCCCGAGCCGACAGACGACGTCGCGGACGCCGGACTCCAGTTGTGGGCGGCGGACGCCGACGGCGACACCGGCGCGTAGTACGGGATCTGCTGGGCCGAGTGGAACTGGTGCTGCTGGCTATGGTGATTTTGAGTTCCCTGCATCTGGTTGTGGCTCTGGTGGTGCTCGAACGGCGTCCTCGGTTGCATGAGCACGGAGAGGGACGGGAGCGTGGGCGTCCGGTGGCTCGAAGTCGACACCGCCGCGTGCCCTTCCAGGTATCGGCGCGCCGGGTCGTACTGGAGGAGCGAGCAGCTGTCGTCGGTGGCGGACAGGAGATCCTGGATGCCCGTCATGCCTGTTTGCCTGTGTCTTTGCCTGTGTCTGGCTGGTTCGGGAGTTCCGGAGTTTGGTCTGTCCACCTCGTCGAGCTGGAGGGAAGGCGGCTTGAGTGCGGCGCTGGAAAAACACGACTGAGAAGGCAGCGGCGGCTCCGTCCGCGGAGCGAGAGAAGGAAATGATATCTCAAGCGGCCAATCCCGGCCGAGGCTGCGTGGTGTGTTGTGGTGCGGGGACTCGCTGCCTGGTTGTCCAGTGTCCGGGCGGCCGCCACAAACATGGGGCAGTTGAGTGATTGTACCCGCGGGCGAAGCTCGCTTGATGCGTGTTTGTTTCGTCCAGAGCGCCGCTGTTGGCTGGTGCGCTGGCCCGTCCACGTCGGTGGTCGGCGGGATGAGTGGTCGTCCCGGTCTCACGCCGCCGGCGGCGACGATGAAGGAGCGCGACGAGCGCTCGCTGATGGTCTCAAGAGATTCGCCGGGGTCGGCTTGCTTGTTCACCTCGCAATCGGAGCGGTTGACTGCTTCTTGGCGGCGAGGGCGGGCGATCGACCGAGATGGAGTGAGAGATCGCGAGCGAGCAAGATGGAGGTGAGGCGAGAGCCTGCGCTGCGAGTTCCGGCGACCGAGGTGGGGCGAAGGCGCCGCTCGCACGTGACGACATTCTAGGTGAACTGGATGAGGTGCTACGCCTGTTCTGCATCTCGAATCGGGAGCTGAAGAGAGCGAGAAAGCGCGAGCAGCGCGAGACGCGGCAAATAGGCGAGCTGCGAGACGAGGTCTGGTCTGGCTGGTGCGGTAGGCGGCGGCGGCGGACGAGCAGACTGGGTCGAACTGGGTATTGTAGGTGACCCTGGCGACCTCGGCGTGGCGAGTCGAGAGGACGGGGATGGGCAAGTGTTAGTTCATTGCGCCGCGAGCATCAGAGAACCGCCTCAAAATCGAGCAATCGGCGATCCCACTCACTTGCTCTCTCGACTCGACTCGAGTCTTGCGTGGTTCAGGTATTGTGCTGCAGCACCAGCACCAGCACCTGCTGCAGCAGCGAGAGATCGACATCGCGACACCGCAAAAAGAGCGAACGCTCTCGCTTTCTTCCAGGCAGCACGCGGCACGCGGCACTGCGGCGAGGGGCTCGGCTGCTTACTTTCTTTCGTTCGGTAGCGTGTGGCTCGAAGCTCCTGTCGTCGTTTGCTGGACCAACTTGAAGAATGGGGATTGGTATCAAGCGCGACCTCGAAGATGCACGGTCCCTTCATCCGTGCGACGACAAACGACACTTGGGTGGCGGCAGCCCCGCCATCAAGGCGGCGCGCGGCTCTCGGGACAAAACGCCGTTCCAATGCTCAGATGCTTCAAAGATCTTCGCCCCCACGCTTCTGCGCTGACAGTCGGCCCGCCCGGTGTCTGAAGGAAGCGGACGCGGTGTCGACCATGGGCAGTCGGGAACTTACTTGCGAGACGACTGACAGCGCGAAGCTTTCATCTTGCTCTCTAACGCTCTCTCTCTCCCTCTTCCTTCTTGCTCCTTGCTCTTCGAGCGAATCATACATACAGTCTGCGGCGGACAGCGGCGGAATGACTGACGTTGGCATCGCTTGCACGGACTCAAGCTCTCGCACGACATCGATGGCGCTGGGTGCGCAGCACGCTGCAGCCAGCAGTCAGCACGGCAAGGAGACTGAGACAAGACCAAGACGGACGAAGCATGGCATGACAACACGGCGCGCGCCGCTGTCATCGCTGTGAGCGACGCGTGACGCCTGCGGTTCTCTGCCGCTAGCGCCGCTCGACCGCACGCGCAACGGCGGCCACCAGTTTTGATTGCAGTCTGTCTGTTGCTGGCTGGCTGGCACGGATGTCTCTCGCTCGCTGATGGTCCAGCAACAGCAGGACCCGCGCCGGCTGGAAGCAGCAAGCGCCTCAACGTACCAGCAAGCAGCACCAACTACAACAACGGACAGCGGACTGCGGACGTCAAAAGAGCGCACGCGTGTCTCCCTCAGCTCGACAGTTTGGACGCCTCGGTGATGCGACACCTCCTAGAGAGCGAGCGAGCGAGCAAGCAAGCGAGCAGCAAGCGTGCAGCAAGCGTGCAGCGAGCGTGCTCCACAAGAGACAGTCGTGCAGCTCACTGCTGTCGCCGAGCGCACACGTACGTGCAGAGAAACGAGGAGGGTGTCGGCTGGCTGGCTGGTTGTCCTGCTCGCTAGCTCGCTTGGTTGGATTCGGCTCGTGCGTGCCGTGCTGTGGATGCAACAGCGCTGATGTCTGCCTCGCACGCGCGCCGTGCGGAGCGAGGACGCCAACGGCGGCACGAGGCAACACGCTTGAACCAGCAGAGACAAGCGAATCTTCAGTCGCGGGCTCGCGCGCCACCTGCAAGTGTTTGGTGTGTGACTTTGGGCGGCGGCGGTGACCGCGACTGACCGCTGCTGGTGGCGGCGCTGTGACGCCTTCGGGTCGCAGCTCGCATTCACGCGCACGTGCCACCCTTGCTACCTTGCGATCCGATCGTTCGCGCTCCCGCGAATCTGGAGACTCGCAGACTCGCGCATGCATCGCCGCAGCCACTCGTTTGGTACGCGTCGCGTCGCACGCGTGTCATGTTCGAGTACATACGCGTAGGTGGCACCAGGCAACGATCGTGACCGAATCTGAAGCACAGAGAACTGAAGATCCCCCAGAGAGCAGAGGTGAGAGTGGTGTGTAAGCGAGCAAGCAAGAGTGCAAGTGAATCGATCCTTCCACCTGCCGCCTTTGCAGACACAGGCGTCTTAGATCGGCATCAAGACCAACCGAATCTTTGGTGTTATTGCTGAAGCTGCGGTGTGCTGACGTCCGAACCGCTCGTGTGTGGTGACGCTGGCGCCGCCATTGACACGGAGCTCGGATCCTCGGCGCTCATTCGTCCGTGGTACGGCGCGGTCTCGGTGCTGGCCGTGAAAGTGAAAGCCGGATCTCCGTGGTCTCTCTCTCTTTATCTGTTGGTTGTGTTGTGTGGTCAGGTTCTTGGCAGACGCTGTACGGCGCAGCTTAGACCTGAAGATCGAAGACTGGAGTCGCCGTTAGGACTTTCAGGTTCCCACGGACCACTGCTTGGCAGCTCCGAGCATCCGAGTACGAGGCAAAATCGCGGGTTTTGCGTCTCCCTTCGCATCGTTGTTGTAGCACTGTGTCCGAACCTGTGCTCGTTAGGCTCTCTCGAACAATTGTCTTGTTCCGCACTGCAGGTGATCGAGGAGAGCTCAGGCGCTCGTGTATGATTCGGTACGTGCTTGCAGGATTGAGGAGCTAGCACCGCTTTCATTACACCGGTTTGTGCGTCTCACCTGTGAACCGCAACTCCAGTGCAGTGAACTTGAGGGCACCGCTCCGTTTGTAAGTGAAGCAGTGTTTCAGGTCAACTTGAACTGCGCGCCGATGCAGGAGACACTCGCGCGAATTCACAGAAGTTCCGAGTTCACCAGAGTTCGTGCCAGCTCATCGCGATGGCGGCGGCGTGCGCGTTGCAGTTCGTTCAAAGTCCAGTTCGACTTTGAGGTCGCTGGAGCAAACAGACTAACAGACTGCAGCTCGAGCGCGTGGTGAGAAGTCGGATTTCGATTCGCAATGCCCGCGCGTTCAGAGAGAGGCCGACGCGCTCCGTCTTTTGTTGCGTGATGCACGCAGACGCCGCGGTGTTGGTTCGTACCGACTTCGCTGTGCCGACACCGACCGCCAGCAGCAAAGGGTGGCGGTGGTGGCAGCGGCGCAAAGCGCGCTCGCAAGACGACGAAGAAGAAGAAGCGTGTGGTGGTGGCGGCGGAGTCCGCAACAACAAGCAAAGCGAGCTCAGGTTGCACTGCTCTGCATGTGCCTTTTTGAGACGACTCACCACTCATCAATCGAGTTTCCCGAGCTTTCTGGTGCTTGGACGCCGTTTGATTGGACGAGGTGAGCTCGGGTTTGTCCATCCTGCTCTTATATCGCGCTTCTCCCGACCCATCAACACAAAATGACTGGAATCGACCACCTCGCGCTCCGCGCTACAAGGGATTCGTCGGCAGATCCGCGTGTGTCAACGCGCGCATCCCCATCTTGATTGGACGCGGTGCACCTTCAGTCCCCCAGCCCTACACTGATGGCAACCGCTGATTGGAAGAGAGACTCGATGAGATGCGTTGTTGTTGTCGTTGTTGTTAGGTGAGCAGGTGAGCAGGTGAGCGGCGCAACACGCCTCCCAACTCGCTGCGGGGACGCCGCCGCCGCTGGCTGCTGCGGGTGCTCGTGGCGTCGGCGTTGCCGCGCGCTGCGACTGGCTCCGGCGGCAGATGTCTTGACACGCGCGCGCTCCCCATCCAGCAAACCGGCCAGCGCAGGTGGCTGGCGTGCGGCACAGCCCGATCTCTGGGCAGATGCAGCCGAGATTCAACTATATGTGACAGTCGCAGCAGACCTGCCTGCTTGCCTGCGAGCCTCCGTCTCTCCGTCTCTCTCTTCAGCTCTGCACTGCCAACAGCAACAACAGCAAACAAACAAGCTGCTGCCTCCACTGCAGGCTACTCGTGCTTGCGACGCCAGCCTGCCCATCGCCTCACAATCGAATTCGCCGCACAGCCGCCAGCAGCCCCCGATGACGTCCGCCACCAAGCTCCCGCCGCTCTCCGTGCTGCTCGCGCCGCGCGAGCACGCGTTCGCGTCCACGTGCCACGGCGCCGGCGCCTACGCCTGCTGCTCCGCGTACCACCAGCACCAGCACCAGCACTACCCGCAGTACCAGGAGCCGCAGCACTACAGCCACTACCAGTACCCGAGCAGCGAGGGCTGCGTGCCGTCGGCGCCGGGCTCGCCGGCGAGTCCGACGTGGTGGGGAGGAGGTGCCGCCCGCTCGTTCCAGCACGCGAGCTACGCGCCGCAGCCGTCGTCCGCTCCGTTCTGGAAGCACACGAGCGGCCTTGAAGCCTTCCGCACCGCGAGCCTCCCCATCAGCAGCAGCAGCAACAACAGCAGCTGCTCTTCGTCGCGCTCGAACAGCCCCACGAGCGACGGCTCGCTGCAGATCCGCGCTGTTGGAGAGAACAACAGCGCGGGGGTGTTCGGCGGCATGCTCGCGGCCTCCAAGCCGACCGCCGTGGCGCCGGTGATCTCCTCGAGCACGGGCATCCGGCCGAAGAAGTCGCGGTACCTGCGCGAGATGGACCGGCGCGCGATCATCCGGCGCCTCGACATGGGCGAGAAGCAGTGCGCGCTCGCCCGGGAGTTCAGCGTGAGCCGCTCGTCGATCTGCAACCTCTTCAAGCACCGCGCCGAGGTGCTTTCGCGCGCCGCGCACCAGAGTCCGTTCTCCAAGCACCCGAAGAAGTGCAAGAAGCAGACGGCGCCGCGCAGGCGATTCGCGTGATCGCGTTCTTCTCACGTCAGGCATAGGATCCCATATTTACTGATAGAACATACTTTTCCTCCACATGGTACATGTTCCATGAACATTTTCATGTCCATAACACGTGTCAGCAACGTTTCTAAGTTGATTTCTACGACGTAGAAACGTTATGAAAAGAGGAACTAGGGACCCATGACACTAATCGGAGAAGATACCATAAGTATCCATGAATAAGGACATACTCACATCAAATACACAGGTATATTTGATGTGAGTATGCGTACTTTGTTATGGTAACTTTAGATACCATAAAAATACACTCATACTCATCAAATACACCTGTATATTTGATGTGAGTATGCCTACCTTGTTTACCTTGTTATACCTGCTCCAGCTTCAGAATCGGTGACCGACTTCAGAATCGGACACAGCGCGACCAACTCGTCTGCACGTCTCGACTCCCACCATGATGATGATCCGAACGAGATCGGAAGAAGCAAGAGAGAGTGACGACTCTCTCCCTCGACGTACGCCACCACAAGACGCGAGACCGTGTTCATCCCGCCTCCCAAGCGTATAACGAAGCCGACCGCCGTCCAAGTCGGCCGTCGGTTCCCGGTTCCTCCCCCCCTTACAGGTCCTTCAGAATCGCGTGCGTGGCGTCGTCGTACCGGAAGCCCTGCTTCGCGAACGCCGGCGACCCGAAGAACTCGCTCAGGTCGTAGATGCCCACAGCCTTCGCCTTGGCCAGCAGGTCCGTCCCGAGCACGCTCAGCGTCGTGGCGTCGCGCTGCTGCTGGAGCATCCTGGCGGCGCTCTTCTGCGTCTGCAGCCGGAGCTTGTGGTACGAGTGCGCCGACTGGAAGAGCTCGTGCAGCACGTGCATGAGCAGCACGTTGTTGTCCTGCCGGTACGTCAGGTACGGCCGGAAGAGGCGGCGCCACTGGCGCTTGAACGTGTACTTCTGCGCCTCGCAGAGGCTCTCGGTCATGACGCGGATCGCCATGTCCAGGTCGTCGTTCGTCACGTTGTCGCGCAGGTGCATGCGCGCGTAGGCCTCGGACATGCGGAAGAGCGACTCGATGTGGCGCACGGCGATCGGCACGGCGCCCGTGTGCTGCGACGCCTTGCGCAGCTGCGCGTAGAACGTCTCGACCTTGCGCGTGTCCAGGTCGCTCGCCATGACCGGGTTCACGTACGTGCGCGCGTACAGGATGTACTTCTGCAGCAGCTCCTGGCTGATCGTCATGCCGCCACCGTCGTCCGCGACGTTCATCGCCCGCGTCCGCGTCGCCAGTGCGTGCTCGTCGTCGTCCTCTGCACCGTCGTCGCCGCCGTGTGCGGCGGGATCTGCGTCCTCGTCGCCCGGCTGCGGCTTCATCGGGTTGCTGCGCATGTGGCTCGAGATGACAAAGTCCGCAAGGCGCTCGTCGTCCACCGGGTCGACGCGGTCCTGCAGCACGCAGAGCACGTCGAAGCGCTGGAGGATCGGGTCCGTGAGCTCGACGTTCTCTGCGAACGTGCGCGCCGGGTTGTACCGGCCGCCGATCGGGTTCGCCGCGGCGATGACCGAGCACCGCGCCTGCAGCGACGTCACGATGCCCGCCTTGGACACGGAGATGCTCTGCTGCTCCATGGCTTCGTGGATGCTCGTGCGGTCCTGCTCGTTCATCTTGTCGAACTCGTCGATGAGGCACACGCCCTTGTCGGCGAGCACGAGCGCGCCGCCCTGCAGCACCCACTCCTTCGTGAACGGGTCGCGCGAGACGCCCGCCGTGAGCCCGACCGCCGACGCGCCTTTGCCCGTCGAGTACACGGCGCGCGGCGCCGTCGACTTGCAGAAGCGCAGGAACTGCGACTTGGCGGTCCCCGGGTCGCCGACCATGAGCACGTTCAGGTCACCGCGCACGCGCGAGTTCTTGATGAACTTGGGCTTGCCGCCGAAGAGCGCGAGCGCGAGCCCGGTCTTGACCTGCTGGTGGCCATAGATCGACGGTGCTATGCTGTTGATCAGGACCTGCCCGATGTTGGGGTTCTTGGCGAGCTTGAGGATCGCCTTCTTGTCCTCGGCCGTGAGGATCTTGCTCCCGAGCACGTCCGCGCGGCGCTCGACGTGGTTCGCCTCGATGACCGTGCGGAAGACCGGGAAGCCGTCGCGCAGGTTGAGCGTCGGGTCCGGCGTGTTGGTGTAGATGCCCGTTATCGCCACCTCGTCGCCCGGCCGCGCCTTGTCGATGAGGTCGCCGACGAGGATCACGTCCTTGCTGCGCGGCACGCGGCCGGGCGGCACGCTGCCCGGGGACTCCTGGAGCGTGATCTTCTGGTAGTTGCGGTACACGGTCTGCTCGGCGTTGAGCGCGAAGGGTCCGCGGTGCTGGCACTCGGGGCACGCGTTGAGCTTGATCTCCTGGTGGCTCTGCTGCGTGAACGGCCCGAGCACCGCGCCGCAGCCCGGGCAGTTGACCTTGACGAGCTTGAGCTGCGGGAAGACGGACGTGCGGCGCGTGACGACACCGGAGACCTTGATGAGGAAGTTGAGGTGCGCCGTGCGCAGGTCGCGCAGGTTCTCCGTGCCGGGGAGGTCGAGGATGCGCACGTAGATCTCCTGGTGGATCGTGTCGTAGTACGGGAAGAGCGCCAGCACGACCTCGCGCGCGACCTCCTCGAGGATCGCGAGCATGTCCTTCGGCGCCTCGACGATCCACGCGGCGATCATCGACATGCTGTGGATCACGTCACCGATCTCGATCTCGAGTGACTGCTCGTTCCGCTGCGCCATCTTGACGATCTTCTGGTGGTACGTCAAGCGGCTGCTGCGGTCCGCGAACGTGTTGAGAAAGTTCTTCTGCAAAGAGCAAAGAGCACAGCACGCTCGCCAGTGAGTGAGCCGGCTACTGCCACCGAAACGACCGTCACAACGCACAAAGCGGCGCTTGATCTCGTTGCGCGGGCGCTCGGTCGCGATCCACTCGCGCAGCGGCACGTCGAAGTGCTCGAGGTTGATGATCTCCTCGTCCTCGAGCTGCTGCTCAGCCGCGCCGAGGTCCAGGCCGTCGTCGCCGCGCCGGAAGCGCCGCCGGTGCGCGTCGTCGCGCTCCATCTCCTGGTCCTCCTGGAACACCTGCGCGACGCGTCCCTCGCGCGCGTCGCGCCGGTTCAGCTCCTCCTCGACGAGCCGGCGGGTGTCCATGTCCATGTCCTCGTAGCGCCGGTCGTCCAGCTGCTCGGCGTCGTACCGGTCGAGCGTCTCCATGCGGCGGTAGTCCCTGCGCCACACAGTCGTCCGTCGTCAGTCGTCAGTCCTTCCTTACCTCCCTCGCTCTTCTCCTCGCTCTTCTCGTGCGCACATTTCGGCGTTCTCCGCGAGGTCCTCGCCTTCGTCGTCGTCCTCCTCCTCGGAGAAGTACTGGCGCTCCTGCTGCTGGATGTCGAGCTCGTCCACGGCGTCGCCCTCGAGCTCCTCCGCCTGCTCGCCGAAGTCGTCGTCGCCGTCGCGGACGTCGTCGTCCTCGTCCGCCACGTCGTCGAGGTCGTCGCGGAACTCGCGCCGCGCGCTGCGGCGGAAGGCGTCGCCGTCGCTTGCATCGTCGTCGTCGTCGTTTTCGTCGGCACCACCACTGGTGCGAGGGGCGACGACTGGCGCTGCCGCGTCGCCGCGCCGCAGCCGCCGTCGCTTGCGGCTCGGACTGCCGCTCTCCGCGTCGCTGTTGCTGTCGAGGGCGCCGGCATTGCGCGCGATGGACGCGGGTGTCGGTGCGCTATCGTCAGCGACAGCGGCGGCGGCGTCGCCTCCAGCGTGTCCAGGCACTGGCGATGCCATCGATAATCTTGCAGATTGTTGGCGCCAAATTTGGTTTCGTTTTCGGTATAGTGATAAAACTGAAGTAAAACTGTCAAATATAATAGCTCTTACGATTTTGTACGTTCTTTGATTTATTTGACTCGGAATCCTGCCATCCAGGATTCCGAGTCAAATGGAATCCTGGATGGCAGGATTCCGAGTCAAATAAATCAAAGAACGTACAAAATCGTAAGAGCTATTATATTTGACAATTTTACTTCAGTTTTATCACTA
>JAASGM010000861.1:0-12106 GCA_023334215.1 Globisporangium cystogenes
GGTCGCCGCGCTTCACCCGCAGGTTCACGTTCTTGAGCACGGGTGTCGTTGCTGTCCCAGTCGCGTCCTTTGTCCATCCGAAGTTGCCGTCTCGGATCTCGATCGCGACGTCGTCCGGCTGGCTCGGGTCCTCGCGCGTGATGTTGCTCGCATTGTACTCTTCGAGGTTGAGGAAGCTGTCTATGCGGTTCAGAGATATCCTGCACCGAACAATATCCTGGAGTACTCCGGGGAGATCGCGAAGCGGATCGCGGATCGCGTTGAAGAGCGCAATGGCCGTGAACACTTTGGCGGCTGTCAGTCGCTCTTCCATGACCAGCGAGTAGACTGCGAACGAGGCCGTCGAGACGAAGATCGGCGACGACCAGAGTACGAAAGTGGAGAGCGACGACCAGAAGAATGTGCGAGCGATGGCGGACAGCTCATGCTCGCGCACCTTCGTGATCTTGTCAGCGGACTTGCGCTCCCACGCGTTGAGCTTGACGATCTGGATCGCGCCGAACACCTCCTTGATCATCTTCATGCGGTCATCTTCTCGGTCCATGATGTCTTCGTACGCGGCACCGAAGAACTTGGCGATCACAAAGCCGATGAACATCGACACGCCGATCACGCCGAGTCCTGCAAACGCGGCAGCACCGATGACGTCGTAGAGCATGTAGACCGCGACACCGATCTGCAGAGGCTGGATCCAGACGTCGTTGATCGTTTTCGCTGCCCACAGAAGCTCGGAGATGTCGGAGGAGTACAAGTTGGAGATGTCGACTGCCTAGGTCTCAGTCTTGCTCTGAACGGTGCTGCGGCGCATGGCTTTCTGGAAGAGCAGCGACTTGAGCGAGACCGCGAGACGCATTGCAACGAGCTCGACGTAGAAGCCCAGCTGCGCTCGCACGAGCGCGTTCGCCAGGCGGGAGGCGAAAAACGCTCCGAGCCAGATTGCCAGCGCGCGCACGTTGATCTCTGGCGCGGAGAACGCGTCGATGAGGTGGTGCAGCACCTGCGGCGCGAACAGTGTGCACGCGGCGGAGAACATACCCGCTAATCCGCAAACAAAGATGGCCCATCCATAGGTGTGCCAGATCGCCCAGAAGATCGACTTGCCGTGCCGTTCGTACCGCGCACAGAAGTCACGCGAGTTGCTTGCCGCCTGGAACTCGCGCTCGAGAGGGAGAAGGTCGTCGTTGTCGAGTTGACGCTCGTTGCCCGTCCGAATCATCGGAGTCACGTACGAGAAGAGAATCCGGGAGACGAACGATGCGGTGCTGAGCGCGTTCTTGGCCTTGCGTGGCACCGATCCATCGTTGATTGAGCCGTAGCCGTGTTTGCTCGGAGAGGGAGGCTGAAGCGTGGCCATGGCGGAGAGCAGACGCTCGGAAGCGCTGCAAATTGCGAAGTAAGCGGTCCGCAGAAGGCTGGGAGCTCCGACTCGGAGGACTTTGCGGCGCTCATGGCCAGTATGGCTCGGCACCGTCGACGTCAGCGGGGCTAGCAACACCGCACCGAACGTCGCTGGAACGCGAGGTGTGGTGTGCCAATCAGTCATCGAGATCATGTCCTGCATGGCAACCAGAGTGAATATGCTCAGATAAACAATTGTACCAGTAATCATCAGTGCAAGCACGCGACAACAAGCGCGCACACAGAGATGCGGATCTCGCCATCCAGTTTCGAAGAGTTGTCCGGGATGGCGGACCATTCCTCTCGCAAATCTGGGCGCTGTTGAGGATGTTGCGCGTCTGGAACACCACCTGGCGTGTTCGGGTCTCGATGAGGTTCGAGAACACCTTTCGAGAAGGCATCACCAGCGCCTCGCAGTGCAACGAGATCCGTGCCGTGGTGGTGGTCAGCTCGACGCTCCGCAAAACGGCGTCAATCCTGCCATTCGTGTCGATGTTGCGCTTCTGCGTACAGTACAGGTGATCTCCAGCACCGCACAGAAGACATCTCGGGTCCCTTCTGATCAAACTCTCTCCAATTGCCACGAGGTGCGCCTCGTTTCCCTTCAACGCCATCGCTCCGATCATAAAACCCCGGATCAATCAGCGATCCTCGTAAAGGACGATGCACGACGGGGCAAACCCGACCGGCGTTGTGTCGCGGTAGTACGGGTAGAAGATCGCGAGCTGGATCCCCATGCCGTACACGATCTCGAACACCGCGTCAAGGCCCAAGTGCACCAGCTCGACGAACGACGACGGCTGCTTCCGGAACAGAGTTCGCGACGATCGCGAGCACCATGAGGCGGCGATCCTGTGCGGGTCCACCAACCGGGTACGTCTGACGTCTGCGGTCCAATCGACGAAAACCAGGATCTCGTACGAGTCGGCTCCAGTCTTCTTCTTGAATTCGTGCCGTCATCTCGACAGGACTCGCTGCGCGCTGTCAATGAGAGTGATGCGGCCCCACTTCTGGCTATCCACAGCGTCGATTATCTGCTTTGCTTCGGCAGCGCGACATCAGCGATGTCGTACTCTCCACCAGTACTAGTAGTGGCTCGAAAGCGCAAGCGTATGGGTGTGGTGAGCGTCGTGGATACAGTGATGAGACGATCTGGCGTTGCGTCTTGTGAAGTCGCGGAGAATGTTCATGCTGAAGAGAAAACGACTACGAGAGAAAGCATGAACACCACGAGGAAGCCGACCACCACGCAGTTGTTCCACAACCTGTCGCTTGCATACGCTTTGACGAACGACGACGAGTTCAATGGTGCTGGCATCTTGACACCAGAAACTTGCAGAATCATAGATGCATGTATCCTTCATCCCTCCCGATGAGCGGTGTAGTCTCGTGTTCATCATCGAACCAATCAGTAACTTCATCCTCGGAAAAGTGTTCGGAGTGGTGCAACTTGTTTACATGCACGTCGAATATGAACATACCGTCAATCTCATGACAAAAGCCACGGTGATGTCAAAAGCCACTATAGAAATTTACTAACTTACTCCGATTCCTTTGACATAAGCCACAGCCTCCGAAATTTAGGACAATTTGTGAAAATGACTGGCAAGCACACGAGTGGCTTTCGTGCAAAGGCGCTTGACAGCAGCACATTGCCAAACTGACCATGGCACCAAGACAAGGAAGAACTGCTGTAAAAGGCAAGCATCGCGTGCCCAAACAGTTCATGCGGGTATCAGTGACGCACCGGGCGAAGCTTGACGCTATCCAGGTCGTCGAGGAGCGCGGCATGGCCGCTGCTGTAAAAGCGCTGTTACCAGGGCTTCAAGGCGCGCGAGCCGAGAACAAGCGCCAACAGCTATACCGCTGGGTCGAGAACACGCAGTGCATCAAGTCCCTCATCGAGGAAGGCAAAGGCGACAAGCGCAAGAAGCGGGACGACGGGCTGTCGACGCTCCTGAGTGCTGAAGCCGAAGAGTAGATCGTTCGCTGGATCAACGCAATGCGAGCAGAGGGCCTGCCTGTGTCCCCTCTCATGTTCATGATGCAGGCGCGCGAGACTGGAACATCAAACGGCATCGAGAGAGAGGCCTTCAGCGCGTCCTGGGCGTGGCGCAAGCGCTTCATGGCGAAACACAGGCTGTCGTTGCGCCGACGCACACGCATCAGTCACCAACCGACTCGCGTGCTGTCGCTGACATATTCGCTGTCACGGTGCGGAAGACGACGGAGAGGCATGGCTGTGTGGCGATCTTCAACGCCGACCAGACGACAGTGAACTACGAGTTCTTACCAGCGCAAGCAGTCAGCGGCAAGGGTGACAGGTCGGTGTGGGTGCGCAGCAGCGGTGTGGATAAGTGCCGCATGACAGTGATGCTCGCCGCCAACGCCGAAGGCAACAAGCTCGCCCCGTTCGCCGTGATCAAGCAGCGCCGTCATCAGCGACAGCAACGCGCGAGCCCAACGAGCAACATCAAAACGGATTCGGACGTGGCGTTTGGCGCGAGGTCTCGCAGCTCATACGTGAGACGGGAATACAAGTGCTGTGCAACAGCAAGGGCTGGTGGAACTCGTCGTTGTCTCTCCTCTTCCTGCACACCCACTTCGGCGCCGGCAAGGACATACGTTCTCCTGTGCTGCTCCTCTGGGACGACTTCAGCGGGCACTGGACGCGCGAGGTGCGGGACTATGCCGCGTCCATCAACGTGGTGCTCCTCAAGGTGCCGGCGGGCTACACCTTTGTATTCCAGCCAGTCGACCTGGCATGGATGAAGCCTCTCAAGCAGCATATCCGCAAGGCGTGGGTTAGCAGCATGGAAGAGCAACTGCGCGCGCATCGTGACGGTAATCACGCCACCGCGTTCAAGTTAGTTGCTCCTTCGCGCTCGACTGTGATCAACTGGCTGCATGTCATCTGGAACGACTTGTCTCCGTCGACAATCACCAACGGCTTTAAGAGGCTGCTTCATGCACACGAGGATGCCGAAGAGACGCCAACCTGTGACGAGACAGGCAGCTTTCTCGTAGAGAGCCTGAGTTTGCTTCACGTAGTTGAGGACGTCGGGTCCGACATCGACGAGGCTTATGTTTGAAGAATGCACACCTTTTTCCTACTTAAAAAAAGGCAGGCTTTTGGGCGGGTAGCTCAGTTGAAGACCACCGCGATTTTTGTGCGGAAGGACGTGGGTTTGATTCCCGCCATGTCCTCTTTTTGCTGTATTTTTCAACGTTAGTGTCAATCGAATTTGACGGGGTGTGCTTGTGTGGAGTGGCTTTTGTCATGAGTTTGACGGTACACGTCAGATCTCAAACACTCTATAGTACTTCTCAAAGGCGACACGCCTGTATTCGGGTTATTTTTTAGGCAGTTCAGGTAATTTATGCACTTTTAACAATGGTTTTTGCTATTGTGACCATCAATATCTCTTTGGCGACGTTTCTTATATTCGAACACTTTTGAGGAAGTTGGCTGTCGCCTTTAAAGTACTCATAAGTGTGCTGTGAGTTTGCAGGTTAAATTTACATCAAGTGCTCAAGTGTTTAACCCACCATTCCTGTGGCTTTTTATGTCTATCCTCCAATATGTGAGCCCGTTAAAACAAGGAAAGGCTCGAAAAACATGTTTAGTATAGAAGTTTGTATGCCCCCGCCAAAACTTCGAGTTCCACATGCGCAAACAGTGGGATTTGTTGTACAGTGTTAGGTAGGCGAGTGATCAAAGAAAGGGAGAGTTGCCGAGTGAAGGACACACACGACACACTGCTGCACACGCTGCAGCCAACCGCGTCATTCGAGAATTTGCGCCAACGACAACAATGGCATGGACCCGGGCGCCGCCGTACGCGCACGGCCAAGCGCGGCCTGTGATCGTCCCTATCGCCACCGCGCGCACCGAAAATGATGCGAGCAATAGCGTCGCCACAACCAACATCAAAGCGCCAAAGAACGAGAGGGGCTGACGGCGCTGTCGATCGCGCCGCTGACGAGGGCGATCCTGACGAGAGCACCGCTGACGAGAACGTCGCTGGCGAGAGCACCGCTGACGAGAGCGCTGCCAAAAGCGCCGCTGCCGAGAGCGCTGCCGAGAGCGCCGTTGTCAGCGCCGCCATGAGCGCCGTTGTTGGCGCCGTTGTGAGTGCAGTCGGGAGCGCAGGCGATGGTGAAGGCGACGCTCATGACGGCGGCGCTGGTGCTGGTGAGCTCGACTCCTTCTCGTTCCTCTCGGACGAGGAGGAAGAAGAAGAGGAGGTCATAGAGGAGGAGAATGACGAAGAGCTCACGGCGGAGACGACTGTCGGTGGCGACACAACAGTGCCAAACGCAACCAACGACGAGGACGAAGAAGTGAGCGAGTAGCGACGAGCTACGAGTAGACGTGGTCTGCATCATCGACTCGGACGGTGAGGAGGAGACTGTGTCGGACATCGACGGCGAGCTACAAGAGCGACGATTCGTTCGAGTCGGAGGAGGAGACAAGAGTCGAGGAGCTGCCGCCGTCTTCGTTCATGCAGCGAAGCCGAGCCGTGAAGGCTCTAAAGGTGATGGCGACGGAAGGATGTCTGACAGGTATGACTTGCATCTAGTGCTGTACGAACGCTCGGCTGACTGTGTTGTCTCTCAGATCCTGCAACTTTCCCTGACGACATCGAGTATCCTGACACTCAAGGCACATCGGTCACCCCAACCAAGAGCGCGATCCGAGCGGCCGACTCTCCTATCTCCCTCCTCTTCTACTTTCTGCCGAAGAAGATGTGGACGACTATGGCTGCTGAAGCGAACCGCTACCATCAACAGCAAGTCGCAGAACGAGCGGCGCGCTTGTACGAGAAGCACCACCGGAACCACGGACAGGCAGCAGAGTCAAAGGGTGAGATACGAGCGCGCTTGAAGGACGTGAAAGCGATCGAGCCGCACGAGTACGTCAACTTTGTGGGCTTGATCCTGGCGCACATGCTTTTCCCCCACAAGCGGCGGCTGGCGAAGCACTGAGCACCTGTCGGTATCGGCGCGATTCCAGCAGGCAGGTTCGGCCGCCACATGCCGAGGAATCGGTTCGACCACCTCCTCCAGAACACGCACTTTACCAACAACGAGGACCCTAAGGCAAAGCTCGACCGAGTCTGGAAGGTTCGCTCCGTGATCGACATCCTCCAGGCGACGTTCAAGCGTGGGTACCGAACGCCGGCCGTGCTCTCGTTCCACGAGGGAATCATCCCGTCTCGCAGCCGCTTCAACCCGACAAGACAGTATCACAAGGACAAACCTCACCGCTGGGGGCGACGATGATCATCACGTGCTGCGCGTCAACTTCGTACTGCTTGTGATGTGTTCACAGAGCATGCGTATGTGGACTGTGTGAACATGTACCCCTCGTGATCTACAACATGTTGAACCTATGTCGAACTCTGAGCAGGATCGAGGTACGCTGTGGCCGAAAGCAACACGCAACAACTCCAAACAAACCTCGACGTGCACGCTGGAGCAGCGGCTGTGCTGCGCAACATCAACGCGCTCGTTCCAAAGGTCGGTGTGAGTTGGCACATGGTGGTGACTGACCGATACTATACATCGGTGCAGCTCGCGCTGCAGCTGCTCCATAGACAAGTCTACACTGTGGGAACGATCATGACGAACCGCCTCGGGTATGTCAAGCCCGTCGCCGACAAGCGATAGCGTCGGCCGGTTGGTGCGCAGCGCGGAGAGGCAAAGGCTGCGGTCTCGGCGGTGTACCCGTGCATGACAGCGCTCTCCTGGATGGACTCAAAGCCCGTTCACTTCCTCTCAACGGGAGGGAGCAAGCGGATGACAACTATTGATGCGTGGTGTTCGGTGCTTTCGGCAGACATACAACAGGACTGACATGGTGTATTCATGCACTCTACTAGCGCGCAAAGAACCTGGTGGAGCGCGAGTGCAAGTGCCGTGTCCGAAGTTGGTCGTGGACTACCAGCGCTGGATGGGTGGCGTGGATGTTCACGACCAACTTCGGTTGCAACGATTTTCTCTTTGCAGCTCTCATTCGTATTCAAGAAGTACTACAAGACTATACTCCTGGGGTTTCTGGACATGACACTTGTGAACGCATTCCTGGTGTTCAAAGCGCACGCGCAGCAGCAAGGCAAGGCACTTCCTCGTCGGGACGAGTTCTACGAGACGCTCAACGCACAGATGCTCGAAGCCACTGCTGCCGACTTCAGCAATGCCGATGTACGTGTGCATGTTCATTCTGGTCAACATGCCGATTGTCACGCTGACAGAGTCAACATGTCGTTCACCAGGACGATGACTTCGTGTCTCTCACGCAACCGACACCACCGAGACGACCGAGTACGCGTGAGCACGTGATGCTGGAGAATCCCGACATCTACCTGACCCACGACGGAACCAAGAAACGACGCCACCGAGCCTGCGAGGTGTCCTCTATCCTCAAGGCGGCCGACAAGAAGCGCAAGAGGCAGAACAGAGTAAGTGGTGGCGACAGCGCGGAGGGTGAAACTGTGGACGCGCCGTCCGAGCAACATGATGATGGCGCTCCCGGCACAGACACTCCTAGTGCTGCTACTGCTGCTTCTGGTGCGCGAGCGAGGCGAAAGGAAGCAGAACAACGGACTACGACGAAGTACTTCTGCGGCGACTGCTTGGAGGGCTCTGCTCGGTGAGTTCCGCGGTGCTGCGCTTAGGCTGTTGCTGTTGTTCTCGAGCGCTACAGACTCTAGTTGTGCAATGTAGCATGGCACCCCGCGTACGGAGACAACACGACGTGCTTCCGGGTGTGGCATGCGCACTGGGACTGCGGACGCGACCAACCAAGCTCGCGCATCCAGATGCGGAAGCCTGGCAAGAAGCGCAGTGCTCGCCAGATCTTCGTGGATGATGAGGAGGAAGACGATAAGTGATTTGTGTTTGTGTCTGAGCACACACCGCCTCATCAAATGCATCTTTTTTTGCTGTTGTGCTGGCCTTTGTGAGCGCAAAAGAGGCTCTACTGTGGGTCATCCGATAAAAGGGCCACCACCACACGTTTTCTCTGTCAACATGCCGAAATCCAAATGCTAAAACTTCGCGGTCTTGCTCATCCTACTTGTCGACTCGTGGGGTTTTGTTGAAGGAAGTGGTATCACGATCATTCGTACATACCGCAGACACATACAAATGCCAAGGCATTTGTTTAGTCACATGTTCACAGGATGCATATGGGGGAAAAATTGGTGTACGAATTGTGTGCGGGGAATGGTGAGTTAATATTCCCTTTAGTTTTCGCTCAAAGCTCCTCATATTTTTTGCAGGTTTATTTGGGATCCAACGTGTATGTTCCTATACGTATTTTGAACTCTGTTACGCAGGTGATCTGGTAAAAATAATATCCTGTGCTAAATCACATTGTACCGTGCAAAATATGTGTGTTGTGCGCACATTTGCATTTGATCATGCTACGATATTGTGTCGTGTGCTACAATGTAGTTATTCTTCTTAATATCCCCTGTCATGTGCTAAATCGTTCTAATAGTGTGTATCATACGCTAAAAAAGTTGAGATAAGTCGTGCTAAATGTATCATAGTGTGTTACGCTAAAAGTGAGTTTGTGTAGTGTGCTATATGTAGCCGTGTGTGAAAAAAAAGTGTAGAGTGGAAAATAGTACCCGTTCGTGCTAACGGTGCCCTGTCGTACTGTGATAAATTTCGTGCCGTGTGCTCGTCGTGTGCAGACGTTTTCAATATGTCGTGCCTTTGCTAAATCGTTGTACTCCATACTAAAAGCAGGCGCCACGTTTTAACTCCTCTAGCACCTTACAGGATAGGTGTTTTCTTATCCTTATAATATAGGATAAGATTTTTGACGAAAATTGCCCATACTTTAATCAAGTCAACGCATACAAATTTCAAGTGAACTTTTTGACAGTCAGTTTTCCAGGATCTGCAGCGGACCTCGTGCCAATAAATCCACCCAACGGTCACCATCTCCCTTCTCAAGCGATTTCTCAAATTTCTAAAAACGAGTGAGCGCCAGTTCGCGCCCAACTTTCGCGCGCCTTTCAACGGCCGCTCCCAGCCCTCCGTTTGTGCACGACCCGCGTGCTATTTGAAAATGGCGGCCATTTTCAAATAGCACGCGGGTCGCGCATCATGCCCCCCAAGAAGCGTCCGCCGGCGAGAGGGGTGACGTTCCTCACGGTGTGGCGGAACCTGCGAGCGGCGGGGTGGCGCAGCAGGAGCGAGGGAGGGCTGTCCAACACGACACTCTACTACACACCCGTCGGCTGGGCGAATCGAGCGATTGCTGTAAGGAACGTGGACGTGTTTCATGGCGCTAACGAACTTCTCCGGGATGGGCCACACAACAGTAAGTGACGGCGAGTGCATCTGCGACGAAGTACAGAGGTCTAACATACTCGCAGTCATGTTCGCAGATCCGTCCAAGCGGGCAAGGACAGCGCCTGCCACGACGGCGAAGTCGGCCACGACGGCGACGATGGCTACGCCGACGCCCGCTGCGCCGACGCCCGCCACGTCGACGCCCGCCACGCCGACAGCCGCCACGTCGACGCTCGCCACGCCGACAGCCGCCACGCCGACAGCCGCCACGCCGACAGCCGCCACGCCGCCACCTGCGAGGTCACCACCCGCCGCGCCCACGACTTCCACTGCAACGACCACCGCGGTGAGGACGACCACGTCCCCGATTGTCATGCCGTCTCAAGTGTCCCCATCTCAGCCGTCCCACCCGGCCGTCGGCGTCGACATCAGCCATGGGGGTGACCTCATGTCCTCCGGAGACGAGGCAGACTTCGACGTTGAAGGCGACGATGGAGTCAATCTTGCGGATTCTGCCGACGACAGCGACGGTGAGGGCGACATCGATCTGGTCGAGCCTGCATCCCCGACGCCACGCATCATGAACCCAGCGGAGCTAAGAGCACACGGGTAAGCGGGTGGCAAGAGCAGCAAGGTGTGTTCGTCGTCTGTCTCGTACAGGATAATGAGCCAGGACTTACACTCGTATGCTGTACCGGACAGGAACGACTTTCAAGTTGAAAGCCGCGCCGTTGGAGGCGTGTGTGGCAGACCCGACGCCGATCGCTGAAGCCGTTAGGACGAGCAAGGACGGGCTCTTCTTTTTTCTGCTTCCCAAGACCATGTGGGTGCACATCGCGGACGAGTCGAACGCATAATTTTGCTGGCTGCACAACATGAGCCCCGGTCAGCGCGTGCAGTTCGACCAACGAGCTCGTACGTGCAACCCATCACATCGCCCGAAGACGCAGAGCATGCTCGACAAGGAGGTGAAGGCGTTCAAGGAGATCCTCCCGCATGAGCTCGTCAACTTCCTCGGGCTTATCCTCGCGCAGGCAATGTGTCCGCGCTCCAGTCGACTTGCAAAGCACTGGGCTGTCGACGACAACGGCGCTGTACCGTAGAATGCTGCTTGTTAACTGCCGCTGCTTATAAAAGCCACGAGTAGCTCAGCCAATCACAGCAGATAACTTGACTACAGTGGCAGTCGCCGCTTATAAAGACCACCAGATTGACTGGTTGCGAGGCCGTCACACCACGCCCTCCCCCCGCAACCAAACTTGAGCATTCACGAAATATCGATGGGAAAGCGCAGAGCATTCTCCGCTCGCGAGAAGCTCGCCGCTGTTGAGCATACCGCTGCCTCCAGCGCCGCGCGCAGCTGCGAGAGCTCGGTACTCTTCGCCTCGAGCCGCGCCGCGTTCTTGGTCGCCGCAGTTCGAGCCGGAGCCGCGGCCCGCGGACGGCGGCGGCGACGCGGACACCGAGGAGGACTCGGACTCGCGCGCCGCCGGCTCGGAGAGGTTCGCGCCGCTGCAGCACCTGGACGCGCGCTGGTTCGTGCTGGTGCAGAGCGAGGTCCCGTGGAGCCGCAAGGAGGTCGTGCTGCGCGTGCCGGCGATGATGTGTCCCGGGAACTGCGGCAGCTCGGTGGTGTACGCGGTGCGGTTCGTGGCGCACGTCGAGAGCGCGAGCTTGGCCTCGCATCGCGGCAGGTGGTGGCGCACGGCCGCATGAGCGTGGCGGCTTGGGCGAGGCGGTGAGCGCGATCGGGGTCGAGCCGCACGTAGACGCGCGCGATAACACCCCGAGTTCGGCTCATGTATCTTTTGTGCACTCTGATTTGACAGCTGTTTGTCGGCTCACATGAGGAAGTAATAAGCAGCGGGATACGGTACCAAACGGAACATTCGACAAGTTCATGGCTCGCCGGCGCTTCGAGGACATTGTCCGGTACCTCCACTTCAGCAGCATCGACTACCCGGACGCCAAGCGCTTGAAGACGTGGAAAATCAAGCCGGTCGCGGACATGCTCAACGAGTCGTTCATGCGCGCCATGACAGTGGGGACGAGACTGTCGTTCGACGAGGGCATGATACTGATGTGAAGCAGATTCAACCCGCTGCGCCAGTACCTCCAAGGGAAGCCGCATCCATGGGGAACGAAGTGCTACCTCACCTGTGGCGCAGACACTGGGTACTGCTACAGGTGAGCGCGCTTTTTTTTGCTAAGTCTGTGCTATCCTGTGCAGGGCACCTTACGCCACTCACCGATCGCTTGCTACCCTGTACAAAGCCGAAATCTGCCAAGGGAAGGCAGACAGCGACCGCCCGGACATGAACCAAGGTCCGAACGCCGTGCTGCGCAACATCGACAGCGTGCTGGAGGGCAAGACCAAGCGACTCATCGTCACCGA
>JAASGM010000862.1:0-12091 GCA_023334215.1 Globisporangium cystogenes
ACACCTGGAGCGACTGGAGCATCGTGTTGGTCTCCTCCGTGGCCTTCTGGAGCTTGACCTGCTCGTCGGCGAGCACGATCGACATGGCGTGCACGTCTTCGGCGCCTTGGATGAGCTTCTTGAGTCCGAGGTTCACGCGCTGCTCTTTCATCTTGATCTCCTCGATCTTGACCGCGTACATCTTCTCGGTATCTTTGACAGTTGAGATACAGTACCGAGATGTATTCAAAATGGTTACTAAAGTTTGGATCCTTTGCAAATTGGTTACAAAATCAGATTGGCATAGCAAATCCGTCACAACAGGATGTCGCACCAGTGGAGTGGCACACATTTTGTCGGATAAGTGTGGCGCTGCCGCCACAATTGTCCGACAAAATATGTGCCACTCCACTCTGCTCCTTTGCTCCCGCGCCTTCGTGGCGCACAGGAAGAAGACTCGCTCCATGACCGCCGCCGCCGCCGAGCCGCTGCGCCTGCGGGAGCTGCTGGCCGCCTGCGTCAGCGCCGGGACGCTCGCCGGCCTCGTGATCCGCGACGTCGTGACGCAGGGCGGCGACCTCGGGATGGTCAACAAGGCGGACGACAAGTACGACCCGCAGACCGTACGTCCGCGCTCTAGCGATCCATCTCTGAGCATAAGCAGACGCTCTTGTGCTCACTGCGTGCTGCTACGCCTACTCCCAGGTGGCCGACCGCCGCTCGCAGCAGCGCATCGTGCACGCGCTGCGCCACCTGTGGCCGCACGTGCAGATCGTGGGCGAGGAGGGCGAGCTGGCGCCGCCCGCGCCTGAGGACGCGCTTGAGGCCGACACGCGCGCACTGCACGGCGCCGACTTCACCGTGCCGGAGGCGCTCGCCGGGGAGCTGCGCGCCGAGGACGTCGTGCTCTGGATCGACCCGCTCGACGGCACCAAGAAGTTCGCGGAGCAGAAGTACGACGAGGTCTCGGTGCTGCTCGGCATCGCGTACAAGAAGCGCCCGATCGCCGGCGTCATGCACCTGCCGTTCTGGGGGGACAACGGCACGACGTTCTGGGGCGGCGCGGGCATCGGGCTCTTCAAGAGCACACACGAGGCCAGCGGCAGTGCGCAGACCGCGCACGTGCGCCAGGAGCGCCCGGCGCTGCGGTTCCCGGCGCGGCCGCTCGTGATCACGACGTCGGGCACCCGGTGTGACCTTGTGGAGCACGCGCTCGCAGAGCTCACGCCCGCGCGCGTGCAACTGGGCGGCGCCACGGGCACGATGGTGCTGACGGTCGTCACGGGCGAGAGCGACCTCTTCCTGCGCTTCCGCAACGCCACCAAGCGCTGGGACATCTGCGCCGTCGAGCCGCTGCTCGCGGCCGTCGGCGGGTCGCTCGTCGACAAGTTCGGCCGCGCGTACGAGTACGACCCGCAGGGCGACCCGGCGTTCGACAACGGCCACGGGCTCATCGTGACGCTCGAGGCCGCGACGACCAAGTGGGTGCTGGACACCATGACGGCGATCGAGACGCTCAGGTCCTAAGCCAAATACCAGCGCCGAGCGACGTGTTCATCCACGTCTGCTGTCTGCTGACTGCTGTCTGCACGCAGGACGCTCGACGGCTCCGGCCCCGTGACGCCCGACTGGCTCGCGACGCACGTGTTCTGCGGCCGCGCGCGGGTGCTGGCGGCTCGCGTCGTCCCGGGCTCGGCGCGCCGAGGGAAGCAGTCGAGTGTTCTCAAGCTCCGCGTCGAGCTGGCGGCCGTCGGCGACCTGGCGGCTCGCGCCGAGCGCAAGACGCTGTTCGTGAAGCGGTTCGTCAAGAGCGAGCTGCCGCCGCGCTCGGCCGCTCACTGGCGCCGCGACCTCTTCTCCTACCGCACCGAGAGCCGATTCTACTCGCACTTCCACGGCAGGCTCCGCGCGCACGTGGCGCTCGTCACGCCGCTCGCGGTCATCTACGCGACGCAGAGCAGCAGCGTCTACGGTGCAGCGGACGTCGAAGCCACTGACAGATTTCTCTTGTTCTTGGAGAGCGTCGACTCGGATGGTGACGACGACGACGACAACGACGCGCCAGTAGCAGCACCAACAGCAGCTCTCGTGCCTCTCGAGACCACCGAGCAGCTCCTGTCTCCGTATCGCAAGCGCTTCGTGCACGCCGACTGCCTGGGCCTCGCAGACACGAAGGCGGCGCTCCAGTACCTCGCGCAGCTCCATTCAGCGGCGCTCAAGTCCCCCGGACTCGTGCGTGAAGCAGGACGCGAGCTCTGGGCCAGCGGCGGCTGGTGGGCGTTCGCCAAGCGCGGTGGGCTCCAGGGGCTCGCGGACGCGCCGACGGTGTGGCGCTCCGTGCTCCAGGCGTTCGCGCCAGAGATCCAAGAACGCTTCGGTACGGACGGCAACACTGCGCTGCAGTCCCTCGCGGACCGCGTGACACGCCACGCAGCGTACGTGAGCGCCGAGCTCTTCGAGCGCAGCCCCGAGGCGCTGCGCACGCTCGTGCACGGGGACTTCAAGAGCGCGAACCTGTTCTTCGACGCGGCGACCCGCGAGGTCGTGGCGTTCGACTGGCAGTGGTGCGGCGTCGCCATCGGCGCGCTCGACGTCGCGTACCTGCTCAATACCTCCGTGTCGGTGGACGCGCTGGACGGCGGCGGCGAGCAGCTGCTGCTGCGCTGGTACTTCGACCGGTTCGTCGCGGCCGCGTCTCCATCCTACTCGTTTCGCGCCTTCGAGCGCCACTACGCGCTCGCGACGCTCGAGTACGCGCGCGTGCTGATCGCCGACTTCTGGCGCGGGATGACGCCGGCGTCGTGCGCGGCCAAGTTCGCGAACGCCAACTGCGGCCTCGCGTACCGCTCCGTGCCGCACGTGTTACGCCTGATCGGCAAGCTCGACGAGGGACTTGCGATGGTCGAACGCGAGCGAGAAGTGCGCGCAGAGAAGCAGTAGCAAGAGCCGCTCAAGAGCAGGGAGAGGACGACTCGACCGCTGCATCCCGCAGCATCCCGCAGCACACCAAGCTCATTTCGTCCGAGGTGTTCAAGAACGCGGTGCGTTGCGTTGTGTTGGTGCACGAGGTGAGCGCTTCGTTCTTCGTAGCGGACCCGGATGCTCGCTGGCGCGAAGGCGTCAGGCTCTCAACAGTCTCGCGGCCGCGACGCCCGCTTCGTCGGCCGGCCGCCCGTGTCGGTTCTCGTTGCTGGCGGCGCTCGTGTCAGTCGGCGTCGTCCTGATTGCTGCCGGCAGCTTCCCGGAAGAGCCCGTGGGCCTTGAGCAGCGCGAAGACCTCACCGCCGTCCAGCAGCCTTCGACTCGCGGCCGCGTCCCGGATTGCCGCCTTGAACGCGGCGACGCGGCCGTGGAGGTCCAGCAGCTCCGCGCGGAGCGTCGCCTGGCGCGTCTGCCGCTCGGTGAACTCGCGGTTCGACGCGTACACGTTCTCCGTGACGCCGTAGAGCTTGCGGCGCACGGCGAGCAGGTTCCCGAGCGTCTCGCCCGCCGCCGCCCACGCGGCGCGGTGCTCGTTCCGGAACTTGCGCGCCGCGCGCTCCTCGGCCACCTGGTTCGCCGCCCACTTGGCGCGTAGCGCCTCGAGCGCCGCCCGCTCGCGCGGCAACTTGGCGCGTCGGAAGAGCTCGTCCATCGGGTTGCGCTTGGCGTCCAGCCAGCCGCGCAGCGAGTGCGCGTACGCGTCCTTCGCCTTGAGCGCGGCCGCCGCCTGGCTGATCTCGAACAGCTGGCGCGCGTGGCGGCTGCGGAACGCGCGCTGGAGCAGCCGCGCGGCCCTCGTCTTCTCGGCGCGAACCTGCTGGAAGACGCGGCGGCCGCGGCGGCCGCGGTACACCCGCTGGATCAGGCGCGCGCTCGCGAGGCACCGCTGGCGGTGGCGCTCCGCCGCCACGCGCACGCGGCCTCGGTGGCCTCGGAACACGCGCTCGAGGTTCACCGCCGCGTGGGTCGTCGCCTCGCGGCGCTGGCGCAGCCGCAGCACGCGGAGCCACTCGTGGACGTACCGCTGGATGCACCTCGCCGCGACGAAGCAGCGCCAGCGCCGCACCCGGAGCATCCTACGCCGCGCCTGCACGCGCCGCACCCAGCGCTGGATTGCGGTCGCTGCGCCTCGCAGCACCAGCGCTCGGCGGACCATCGCCTGCCGCGCGTTCTGGCCCCGCCGCGCGTACTTGGCGTTCCGGAGCTTCCGGAAGAGCAGCGCGCGCTTGCGGCCGCGCCACCCGCGCACGTGGCGCTGGATGGTGGTCGCGGCCTCGCGGCGCCGCCTCCGCACCGCCCACCGCGCCACCTCCCGGAAGCGCCGCACTTGGCGCGCGTACCGCGCCATCCGCTGCATGCGGAGGACGGAGCGGCGCGCGTGAACGTACGCTCGTCGCGCGAGGACGCGGCGCCAGTGGCTCTGGATGCGCGTCGCCTGGCGGGTGGCGAGCGCTCGGAACGCCGCCACACGCGCGCGAGCTCGGAACCCGCGATACACGCGCTGGATCGCGAGTGCGCCGGCGTTCACCTCGACCCGCAGGCGGCGCACGCGCATCCGGGCGAGCGCTCGGCGCCAGTGGCTCTGGATGCGCGTCGCCATCGCACGGTACTCGCCGAGGTACCGGGTGAGGTTGGCGCGGCGCTGGTGCTTGCGCCACTGGCCCTGGATGCTGCGCACCTTGCGCACGAGCCAGAGCGAGCGCTGCCGGAAGTCGCGCTGGTTCCTGCAGCGCCGGTACCAGCGCCAGATCGCGGCGCCGACCTCGAGTTGGCGCGCGAACACCAGGCGCGCGTACCGGCAGCGGCCGACGAAGCCCCGGAAGACGCGCTGGATCACCAGCGCGTTCGCGTCGCGGACGCGGAGCTGAGCTCGGAGCGGCGGCCGGAAGGCGCGCTGGAGCACGCGGGCGGCGCGGTGCGACGCGAACCGGAGCACGCGGACGCGCCAGCGGCAGGCGTTGCCGCGGGCGTGCGCCTGCACGCGCGCGATCGTGCGGACGTTCCGCTCGAGCGACAGGAGGTGCAGGTACCGCCGCCAGGCGAGGAACCGGCGCGCGCAGCTCTGGATCTTCCTGGCGGCGTGCGCCTCGCGCAGCAGGCGCCGGCGCGAGAGGAAGAGCAGCGACGTCTCCTTCTGCCGCCAGCGGCGGAACTTGGCTTGCAGCACCGCCGCGCTGTCGTAGCGCTGCGTCATCGCGCGCAGCAGCGCGACGTGCCGGTCCGGGAGACTCGCGAGTGCCATCGCCGCGCTCGCGCCGCCCGTCGCGATCTTCTGCGAGAGCGTGGGCGGCGCCATCGGCCGCGCGAACGGCAGGAGGCGGTCGCTGCAGTGCTGGACGGTCCGGAGCGCCACGCGGTCGCAGCCCTTCAGCCGGAGCTCCCGGAGCTCCTGGCACGCCGCGCACAGCGCGAGGACACCGGCGTCCGTGATGCTCGCGTTGCTGCACACGTCGAGCATCCGGAGCGGCAGTTTGGTCAGCGCGCACGCCACGAGCGAGCGGTCGGAGACGCCCTTGACGCTCGCCAGCAGCAGCTCGCGGAGCTCGAAGCAGCAGCTCGCGAGCGCTTCGACCGCGACGTCGGTCACCCTGGCGCACTGCAGCAGCGCAGCGTGTGGTGAGTGGACGCACGCGCTCACTCGAACCCGCTCTCGTAGCACGGACGCACCTTCGACAGGTTGATGCACTCGAGCTGGCGGCAGTTGAGCGCGATCATGCTCACGCCGGCGTCGCAGACGTTCGTGGCGCTCAGGCTGATGCGCCTGAGTGAGTGCGCGGACGTCGCTCGAGGCGCCGTGAGGTGCAGGATGCAGAGCGGCGTGTCCAGGTCCTGGCGCTCGGACACGTCGAGCGCGTCGAGCTGGCGCAGAAGTCTGCCGAGCAACTGGAACGACAGCGCCGTGAGGTGTCGCCCCGACACCTTGAGCGCCGCCAGCGACGGACACGCCTTCGCGATGTGCGTGACGCCGCGGTCGGACAGCTGCCGCAGCCCCTTGAGGTCCAGCTTGGCGAGGCTCGCGCAGTGCCTGCTGACGGTCGCCATGGACGCGTCTCCGACGTGCGGACAGTTCTTCAGGCTCAGGCTCAGCAAGGCCACCTCGCCGCCCGCGTCTTCGTCCTCAGCAGCAGAAGAGCTCATGAGCTTCTGCTTCTGCTTCTGCCTCTCTTCTTCCGCGACGGAGAACAGGTTCGCGATGCCGACGTCGGTGATCTGCCGGCACTCCTTCAGGCTGAGATGCGCCAGTGGGCTGTCCGGCCGAACCAGCGCTGCGAGCAGCAGCAGCGCGAAGTCTGTGAGCGCCTTGCACCGCGATAGATTGAGGCGCTGGAGTGCGCGGCAGCCCTTGGCGATCCAGCTCACTGCCGTCTCATCGATCGAGAGTCCGCTCAGGTTGAGCACGCGCAGGTCGCGCAGCCCGGCGCTGGTCTCGAAGCCGAAGAACGCCATGTTGTCGACGTCAAGGCAGTCGCCGATGCTCAGCGAGGTCATCGCCAAGTCTTTGAGCGACGACGTCGCGAGGTACGAGATACCCGACGACGTCACGTACTTGCAGTGACGGACGTCGAGCGACCGCAGCGAGAACTCGGCCGACGCGCGCTTCGTGGTCGTGACGCACTGCAGGAAGGCGTCGGTGACTGCCGGGCAGCCTCGCGCCGACAGCGTGTGCAGGCGCGAGCAATCCTTCCAGAGCTGGCACAGCACTGGCGTCGTGAAGTGCCGGCACTCGCTGATGTCGAGCTCCTGCAGCAGACTGAAGTGCCGTCGGATCGTGGTGAGACTGTCGTTCGTGAGTGCCGAGCACCTGCACGCGAGTCCGATCGAGACACCGTGGAGAAGTTGGGGCGTCAGAAGAGCGGTTGGGCGTCAGCGGAACAACCTCACGATCCGATCTCGACTGTGTACACGCTTGGTCACCTCGATATATCGAGAGCCATGAGCTGCTTGAACTTGCTGAGGTGCGCGATCCCCGCGTCCGAGACGCTCGTGCCTGCGAGCACGATTCGCTTGCATTGCGCTACTTGAGTCGCGTCTGCGGCAACAACAACAACAGTGTGATGCTGGCTATCAGACGTCTGAGTGTGCAACGCGATCGCAACTTTCGCTAGCATGTTCAATGCGTCAGCACCAACCGAGGGAGTTTGCGCGCGCCGCGATCGCCGCGAGCCACTCGGTCGTGATCTCCAGGTCCTCGAGGTCGATCTCCTCGAGCAGCTCTCGGCCACGAATGTCCTGAGCTGCCGTCAGTGTTGCAGCGCCGACACCAGCTGCTCCTCCTGTCCTCCGCGGACACAGTGTACCTTGCAGATCGCCTCGAGCGGCGGCGAAGCGAAGCGCTTCGATCCGCGCTGCACATACTGGGAGGCGGCGGCTGCGACCTGTTGTCTCGGGAGTTCAGAAACGTGTGAAGATAAAGAGGTGTGGGCACATGCGAGCGAGATCCGACGTGAGACTGAGTGACGCGCACACGCTGGGCGAAATCGGTCGCGAGCTGTCGACTGCGTTGCGCCTCAAGGCGCTCGAGGCGCTGCTGCCTGGCAGCCTCCTGCGCTTCGAGCTCCCACATCGTTGTGTTCGGATTGATCCGCGACGCTTCAAGATCGGGTCCAGTAATAAGGTGTTATTTCGTGACGACAGACAATTCTGATAAATTACAGAAATCGTCTTACATGTTGACCTGCTCGCGCGAGCCTCAAGCAGCGAGCGACCGCGCTCGACGGCTTGTTGACTGTATGGCAAGAATTGTGGGGTCTTGACGATCCGATTTGCGCTCGCGTCCGCAGTGCTTCTCGAGAAGCTCGGGAAGCGCGACACGCCCTCCAGTCGAATCTCTTCAACGAGGCAGGCGTGACGCCGCGGACGCCTTCGCGCTGTTCGATGTGCTGGCAGGGTCGTCGAACCCTTCTACAGTTAGACAATCTCCTGTTGCTACGACGGACTCGGCTGAACCGCGACGGGCTTGACGCGGATCACCATCGCGCCGGGGCTCTGCTTGGTCCTGCGCCGGCAAGTCGCTCCAGCGCCGCTACTCTCTATCGTCGTCGTTGACGGCGTCGAGCGCCGCTTGAGAGGGCAGCACCGCGGAAGCGGCATGTCGACACGCTCGACGCGCAGCGCGGTGGTACCGCGTGTTTTTTCGGTTGAAGTTTGCTTCAGTCGCGCAGAGACACGGTGACGTGGCAGGGAAATGAGCGGCTGCTGTTTCTGCTTGGACGCGTTCCTGCTTGGAAAGAGAGCGTCACGAGAGCGAGCGCTCTGGTCGCGGGTCGCTGGTGGCGCTGGTGGCGCCGCCGTTGAAGGCAAAATTCGAGCATGCCCCAGGACGCAAAAGTTGGCTGCTTGGTCGTCAACGAATAGCATGCGGTGCTATTTTTGTCGTGCTGGTGCGTCATCGAGCAGTGATCCCCTCTGTAAAGCGATATAAATCAATTCTGAAGCAAAAACAGCTGGGGAGAAATTGTGGGAATCGACACTTGTATCCAATATGGTCACGTCCCGCGTTCGAAATAAAAGCGCTATAAACGACACTACGCTGCCGCTCCCGAACGCTTTTCTTTTGGTGACTGTTTCGCTTTGTTTATGCACATACGAAACTTTTCCGCTGCGTTCGGGTCAGCAGCTCGCTCGAACGCGATCATCTTCGAGAGGATTCCGACTGTTTATGCACATAAGATTATCCTTCATATCTTGATGAATCGTAATGCGCAACGAACAAATGCACAGAAACGAACATCTGAGAGAAAATCTAGTAAAATATAGTGAAACCAAGTCATATCTGAATTTTTTTTTGAAATGTTCGCCTGTGCGTTTCTGCAGCCGTTCACTTAATCCAATTCGAATGCTCTTGTACAGAGAGGTTTCCGGATTCGACTTGCTTCAGTCTTTTCGTGCATCCACAGTCGAATCCTGCTCTATCACTCAAGCACCGGCCAAAAAAACTTGATTCCCCTCCAGTTGAAGGAGCTCCCTTCGCAGCCGCCACCGCCGCGATCGCCGTGCGCGTCGCTCGCTCACTCGCGAATCCGCCCCAAGCAGCGCAAGAAGCCCCCGGAAGCCCTCTCCTCCCGCCCTCTCTATCTTCCACCTGCGTCATGACTGCGTACGTCGTAGCGGCTACCAGGATACTTTTTGGATGCTCTCCCAGGCGTTTGCCCCACACCACTCACACTCACACCCTCTCTATCGTCGCTAGTGGCGACCTCATCATCTCGGGCGACTGCGGCGGCACGAACACGCGTCTGTCGCTGTGGCTCATCCCGCACGGCGCGAGCCACTTTAAGGGTGCGTTCCGCTTTGATCGACAAGATACGAGGCAGTCCCCCCCCCCTCCTCTGACGCGATCTTTGTTGCTGGCGCGTGCAGGCAACGTGGCGCCGGGCGAGATCACGTTCGCCAAGAAGTACCACAACGAGCACCACTCGAGCTTCTCGGAGGTGTGCCACCTCTTCATGAAGGAGGCGAACCTGAACGGCCGCGTGCCGGTCGCCTGTGTGCTCGCGTGCGCCGGCCCGATCCTCAACAACACGGTCGAGTACGTGGCGGCGGCGTCCATATACACGACGATTAGAATATGGCACTGACGCGCGCTTGTTTACGGCAGGTTCACGAACATCAAGTTCGGCTGGAAGATCAACGGCCCGGGCCTCGAGCGCGAGCTCGGCATCAAGACCGTGCGCCTCATCAACGACTTCGCCGCCATGGGCTACGGGCTGCTCACGCTCAAGCCGCACGAGTACATCGTGCTGAACGACGCGCCGAAGGAGGAAGGCGCGCCGATCGCCACCATCGGCGCCGGCACGGGCCTCGGCGAGTGCTACCTCACGGCGGGCAACGACGGCCAGTACTCGTGCTTTGCGTGCGAGGGCGGCCACACGGACTTTGCGCCCGCCAACAAGCTCGAGATCGAGATCTACGAGGACCTCAAGAAGACGGTGCGTGGCTACTGCTGCTCTTGCTGCTGTTTGTTGCTGCTAATCGACGACGGCGGAGTCTGACGGGGACGCTTGCTTGGCTCGTGTGGCTTGCAGCTCGGGTGCTCGAGCCGCTTCTCGGTGGAGCGTATCATCAGCGGCCCGGGGCTCGCGACGATCTACGAGTTCCTGACGAAGAAGTTCCCGGAGAAGGTGAACAAGGCGGTGCTCGCCGAGTTCCAGAGCGCCAAGTCGCTCCAGGGCAAGGTTGTGGGCGACCACGCCAAGACGGACGAGCTGTGCAACCAGGCGATGGAGATCTTCGTCGCGTACGTGCTCAATGGGCTCGGACGACTCGTGCAGTGAGCGGACACTAACGAGTGCTTGTGTGCGTGCGTGTGTGTACACAGTGCGTACGGCCGCGAAGCCGGCAACGCGATGCTCAAGTACCTGCCGCGCGGCGGGTTCTACATCACGGGCGGGCTCGCACCGAAGAACCTCGACTACTTCACGAAGAAGGACATCTTCCTCAAGAACGCGTTCGACAAGGGCCGCGTGAGCCCGGCGATCAAGGCCGTGCCGATCTACCTCGTGCTCACGGAGGACCTCGGCGAGCGCGGCGCGCACTACTACGCGTACCAGCTGCTGCGCTCGTACACGGACTCGCACGGCATCTCGGGCGTCGCGCACTCGCTCCAGGGCAAGTTCGTGAGCGCGAACCACCTGGCGCTCTACGCCGTCATCGCGGCCGTCGGCGTGTTCATCGGCGCCACGATCGGCGCGGTGCGCAAGTACTAGCGACCCGCCATCATCGACCCTCGGACGGCGGACGGTGTCGACGCCCGGCGGGCCGACATCGCATGGCGAAGTGGTAGCAAGTATAACGTGAATGCGCGTTGGTGTCTGCGTGTGCGTGTGCGCTTCATGTTGCGACTGCTGCATAGCGCGTGTGCGGGTGTCGCCAGTGCTGACAGTGCTGACAGTGTCCAGGAAGCCAAGCGAGTGGACGTGCAGGGTTTGTGTGCTGCCTGCCTACCTGCCTAGCCGAACTGCTCGACCTACGACTGGACCGACTCAGAGCCCGCGACGTGCACCTTGCGGTGGTTCGCCGGCTCGAGAGTCGGGAGCACCGGGTCCCGCGCTTTCGACCCGCCGGCAGCGAACGCGAGCGTGTGGACCGCGCTGCCGTGCGCGAGCGTGTGCGGCGGCGCGCGCAGGTGCGCGGAGGTGGTGGAGTCTGGCTGGCCGGTTCGCGCGACCGAGTCCTGCTGCGTCGTCGCGCGCTGAGGCTCGGCCACGTCCCGCTTCCGCGCGATGCGCACGACGCTGAAGCTCAGGAGCCAGTAGCAGACCAGCAGCGCGCCGTGCGACGCCGCGATCGACGCCTCGCTGCCGGAGATCACGACGCCGCTCCTCTGCGCGTAGCTCTCCTCCGACACGCTGTACGTGGCCGCCCCCATGCCGCTGTAGTGCGTGCCGCACACCGCGACGCCCATGATGAGCGCGCTGGCGAGGCGGAGCACCTCGTTGTTGGACAAGAACGTGAGCTGCCGGACACCGGAGCAGAGCGACTTGGGTCAGCTCCAGCGCTCCGTTCTGAGCGGCGCTGCGAGGCGCCACGCACCGCGCGAAAGAGGATCCAGAACGCTGCGTTCGCGGTGAAGAAGGCGATGCACACGGAGAGCGCCACGACACCGGGCTGGAGCGTCATGTCGGCGTTCGAGCGCTGCGCCAGCATGCCGAGGTAGTGCATGCCGAGCACCCCGAGCGCCGCGAAGGCGCCGCCGATGGCGATCCGCCAGAGCCGCGAGAAGAGCGCCAGGATCTGGATCACGAGAGCGACGACAGTGAGCAAGAGGTTGAGCGAGAGAGACGAGCGAAGGCGCGTGGCGCGCACCTTGATGCGGCGCGTGACTTGCTCCTTCTTGACAGCGACGGACATCTTGACCTTCTTCATGTTCATCACCTGTCCAGCAGATCAACACCACGTGAGCGAGAGAGAGAGGGAAAGAGAGAGAGAGAGAGAGAGTCGTCAGGACGAACTAGAAGAGAGAGAGAGAGAGAGAGAGACCGTCAAGCGTCGATCCTCGCACCAGCATCTCAGTCCTTCGCGACTGCTCGACCTCCAGGAAGAACGGGTCCGTCGACGAGACCGCGAGTCCGACGTACACGCCCACGACCGCGAAGACGAACGACAGGATCGTGAGTCCGAGCTCGAAGTC
>JAASGM010000863.1:0-12040 GCA_023334215.1 Globisporangium cystogenes
CAGCTCGCGCGTCGAGCCGTGAAGAAACCCAACTGATGGCGTCTCGGGTGCTGCTCCGTCGCGATCTCTCTTCCTCGACAGACTTAATCTGCTAGGAGCGAGTCCTTGGTCGGGGAGTGGCGGATGCTTCTCGACCCAGCTGAACCGCGTGCTTGCGACGACTCCGACTGGCGTGTATGCTAGCTGTGCTCAAGCCTGATCTCCATGAAGAGCCACACACCAGCATCAGTTCCCCTGCTTCCGTTTCTCAAAAAACATCTATCATTCCTACGACTACGCGATGCCTGCGCGCTGCGAAGACGGCGCGTGCTGCTCTGTCTGCTCCTCCACTGCCTGCAAGTGCTCCTGGTCGCGCACAAACCGGTCGAGCTCCTCTTTCGCGTCCGGGTGGAAGTGGCAGACGTCCTCGAAGATGAGTCTGCGCAGCGTGTCCTTGTCCAGACGGTGGCGATTCTCCTTCTCGAACGAGAAGTCGAACGCCGAAGCAGCAGTGCCTTCCACCTCCGGCTTGCGGTACTGCGCCACGAAGGGATGCGCGATCGCGTCGTCCACCGAGATACGCTTGCGAGGGTCGAACTCGAGCAGCCGTGTCATGAGATCAAGCGCGTCTGCTGGCGCCGACGGACACACCGTCTCGAGCGACTTTTTCTCGTGGTGAGCCTGCCGCGCCATCCACTTCTTCGCCTTGGCGTTCGTGATGAAGTCCATGTCGTCCTTCGCTGGACTACCCACGAGTTGCAGGATCAGATTCAGCTGGTGCACGTGGTCGTGTCCCGGGAACAGCGCCTTGCGCGTGAACAGCTCCACGAGAATGCACCCGATCGACCACAGATCGATCCCCGGCGTGTATCGGCTCGCCAACAGCAGCTCCGGCGCGCGGTACCAGCGCGTGACGACGTACTCTGTGAGCGCTTGGTCCATCGTCTCGCCGCTCCCGTCGGTCGCCACGTCGATCCCGCGCGCGAGGCCAAAGTCGCAGATCTTCACGAGGCAGTCGCGGTTGATCAGGATGTTGGACGGCTTGATGTCGCGATGGATGATCTGCGCCGAGTGGATGTACCGGATCGCGCAAAGCAACTGGTACGTTACGTACGCGATGTGGTCGCTCGAGAGCACCTCCTGCGAATTGATCACGCGGTGCAGATCCGTCTCCATGAGATCCGTCACGATGTACGTGTCCTCGAACTCGGCGAGCGACGGCGGACGCATCACGTCCAGCACCGACACAATGTTCGGGTGGCGAAGGTGGCGCATCAACCGGATCTCGCGGACGATGCGCTTCGCGTCCACGAGATCGTCGAACGTCTTGGGGATGTTCTTGATCGCCACCGAGTTGCCCGTGATCTGGTCGCTCGCAGCAATGACCACGCCGTACGCGCCGTGGCCGATCGCGCGAATCAGCTGGTACCGGGTGTACACGCGGAACTTGGTCGACGCGACCGTGAACGTGTACATCTCATCTGGCGATCCTGCTGAGCCAGCGAGCGCGCCGTTGCTGGCGCTCCCGCGCTGCCGCTTGTCCGCGTTGTCTGATGACGAACCGGACGCCCCGTTGTCGTCTGCGCTCCCGCCTTCGCCGCTTGAATCGTTCTCGGAGCAGAACGTCGCCGACAACCGGCGCTCAAGAGTATGCCGCTCCTTCTCGCCGGTCTCCTCGTGCAGCGCCTGTAACCGGTCGAAGCTCTTGCGATGCCGAGGTGTGGCCTCAGCGCCGTCGCTGAAGGAGCTACCGTCCTCGTCGTCTGTGTACGGCAGGAAGCTGATGCTGAGCTGCAGCCGCCCACAGCTGTCCTGGCTCGAACTCTCCGCAAGCGACGACCGACCGCTGGACGCAGGCCCGTTGGCGGCAAGCTTCTTCTTGTTCGGAGAGCCGCTGGCGCTGTTCCCTGCCTGGAGAAACTCGTCAGGTCGGCGCAGGTCGTACCATCTGGGCACCGCCAGCGACGCGACGTCCTCCTCTGTGCCTGCAGACGTGCCCAAGTAGTTCGCCAGGTTCACTTTCGCGCACCCAATGAGCTCGTCGCCCATCACGCTGACGTTCCAAACGTCGAGAAACAGACACGAGCTCGTCCCGGGCACCGCGCCAGAGAACTGGATGCTCAGCGTCTCGGCCCAGAACGGGTTCACGCCGCTGCCGTTCTTCGACGGCCGTGTCGAGTACGACTTCCACGACCCCACGCGACTCATGCTGGCTTTGCCGCTCGCGGTGCTATTGCTGCCGCTGCTGCTGGCGCCGCCGCCGCCGCTGCCCGCGCCTTTCGCCGTCACGTGCGGGAAGTTGTTCAGCCCGATCGTGACCTTGATGTTGGCCGACGCCGGGATCGGCTTCTTCTTCTTGATCCCCTCGCCCGAGATGCACACGACGCGGATCTCGCCTGGCGGACACGTGCTCGCCGACTGCTCCTGCTCGTGCGGGAGCTCGAGCGACGGCCCATCGGACTGCACGCCAAACGCCACGGCCGCCGCGGTCTTGTCGGCGATGATGTTGATGTGGCTGATGCGGCCGTCGGCTTCGAAGCGCAGCTCGTGCTTCCACCGGTGCCGGAACTTGCGGCCGCTCGCGACGTTCCGGATCGTCTCCCGGCCCGTGACGACCGCGAGGTCGCCGCTGCGCGCGACGTGCTGCACCGTGTAGTGCGAGATGTCGAGCGCGCTGTGGAGCTTGGCGAAGAAAGCGAGGAAGCCCGCGGCGCCGTGGTACTCGCCCGCGATCGGCACGCTCGGCGGGTAGTTGGACGTGATCGCGATGTTCGGGTGCAGGCTCGGCACGAGGTCGGCGAAGTTGCCCTTGCGGCCCTGGATGTGGCCCCACGCGTCGTAGAACATGACGAGGTTGACGCTGATCGGCGTGCCCAGCAGCGTGCGCAGCACGCCGCCCCGCAGCGCCGGCGCCGCGGCGGCCGGGGTGGCGGTGGCGGCGAGCGCCTTGCGCGCCTTCGGCAGGTTCTCCTGCTGCTCGAGCGCCGCCGCGATGAGGTGGAGCCACACGACGCGCTCGAGCTCGCTCTCGGCCGCCAGGTGCAGCGGCTTGCGCTCGCGCGCGGCCACGCTGAAGCCGTGCGCGCGGCCGGCGCTCTCCTTGGCGACCGCCGTGAGCGTGTACGCGCGCTTCTCGCGCTCCTTCTCCTTCTCCGGCGGCGCGATCATCGCGCGGGAGCCAGTGCGCGCCCACCCCGGGGGCGACGCCGCGCGCTCCTCGCGCGCCTGCAGCTCGAGGAACTTGGCCTTGGACTCGAACACGCGCAGCTGCGTGCCCTCGAGGCTCGCGAAGACCTCCTCCCACCGCGGCAGCCAGTCGCCCTTGCGGCGCAGGACGCCCGCCCAGCGCACCGGGATGAGCTTCATGAGCTGCCGGTCGGTCTTCTGCGACGCGCGCATGTGCTCCTCCGTGAGCGCGGGCGGCGGCGGCGGCGCGCTCGTCAGCATCGTTGCGCTGTTACCGCGGTAATGCCGGACTGACCTCATCAACGACATTCTATTGGTTGATAGTGAAGAAACTGAGGTTCGTGAAATCAGGGTCTCTTTAACCTGTCCGGGTTCACTTCTCGTCCTCCCCTGCTCAACCGGATCAACCGGGTCAACCGGATCAACCGGATCAACCGGACCGGATCAACCGGATCGGCGCTTGGTCGACTAGTCGAAGCTTTAGTGTCGTCTTCGTTGACCTCAGCCTCGGCCGAACGTCCAGACCGTCCAAGTTGGCGACCTAACGTTCGATCCGATGATGTCATCGATCCATCATCGGTCTTCGAGCTCACAGGTGGCTGATCCCAAAGCCCACGGCGGCCGCGACCGCCGCCACCGACGCGCCGCGCACAAGCGCCTTGTCCGGATACCGGTACACGAAGAGCGCGAGGTCGCCGACGCCGCGGCGCTCAAAGTGCGGCATGACGTCGCGCACCGGCATCGGGCACTTGGCCGCGCGCATGAGGTCGCTGATCATGCGCAGCGTGAGCCCCCAGAGGATGAAGTCGAACCGGTGCCGCGACGCGCTCACGTCCGCGTCCGGCGGCGGCAGGTGCGGCCGCGGCAGGTAGATGCTCGTGAACACGAGGTCGCCGAAGCACGCGAGCACGACGCTTTTGAGCCGCGGGCGGCTCGCGAGCGGCCGGATCATGTCCTCGATCGGCCACCGCAGCGGCTGGTACCGCGCCGGGTCGAACAGGTCCTGGATGTCGACCCAGAACACGTCGGCGATCTCCGACTCCTGGATCGTGAACTGCGGCTCCAGCTCCTCCGCCGGGGTCTCGATCAGGTACACTGCGCAGCCGCCAGGGGTCAGCGTCCCCCCGACTCGCTACCCTCCGTCAACTGCTGCGCGCCGCACCTTGCGTGCTCACCCAGAAGGTCCGCAGGTGGGTCTGGATCGCTGGGAGGTCTCCGATCCACCGCACGTGGCTGCGCACACCACCACGCGCGCGCGTCAGTTGTCTCGCTCTCCTCTCTCAGTACCCAACAGAACCACGTATCACGCACGGCGTCGTGAGGTCGAGGCCGATCTCCTCGAGCGTCTCGCGCTGCGCCGTCTCGCGGGGCGACTCCCACGCGTCGCTCGCGCCGCCCGCCTTCTGCCGCTTGCCACCGGGGAACGCCACCTGCCCGCTCCACGTGTCGCGCTCGTTGATGCTGCGGCGCACGAGCAGCAACTCGAGCGTGCGGCGCTCGCGCTCGCGCCAGCGGAACACAGCGGCCACGCTCGCCTTCTGCACGGAGCGTGTCGGCGAGCGTCAGTCAAAGCTGCGCCGCCGTCGAGAGGAGAGTCACAAGAGCGAGAGAAAGCAGCAGCGCACGGCGGCGGGCGCGGACGCCTTGAGCGCTCCGAGGCGCGCGAGGCTGCGCTCGAGCTGCGGCAGCGCGGTCGCGAGCCGGGAGGCGTCGAGGAACGCGCGCATGTCGAGGTCCTCGAGGTCGAATCGTGACGTTCGCGCAGCTGACGTAAACCCCTCTCGATTCGATAGTGAAGAAAGAAAGGAACTTGATTTTCTTCACTATTGCTCATTACTGACTGCTCTGCACCATCTTGCTCTAGTGCCTGAGACTCCAAGCCGACCACAGTTCTGTCGAGGCGACTCCTTCGCGAGAACAAGAGCAGAGTTCAATGCGGACTTCGAGTTCGGCGAGAAATCCCCGAGAGGCGCGACGGCGACGACGACCTCGGACGCGCCTCGAGACTTCGGACGCCGCCGTCTCGAGGCAACTTTCTCCGAACTGCGAAGGTCTCGAGTAAAACGGCGCGCTGTTGATGTTGATGCGTGTGCCCACGCTCGTGACTGGTTGCCGCCGTTCTCAGACGCGCGTGCTGCAGAGCCAGGGTCCTTCGTCTCCAGCGATCTGAGAAGATCGCGCTCGGTGCCACCTCTTCGGAGTGCGTTGACGTTGTCGACGACGAGCGGAACTCGACAAGCAGGGAGAGAACGCGCGTGGGCTCCGAGGACTGAGCGCTCTGTGAGCGTGAAGACGCTCGAGCGACAAGCTCGCGCAGAGCAGTCTGGCTGTTGGTCGGCGGATTCCACGCACTCAACTCCCGACTCGACTGCCTGTGGTGTCGGCGACGACCACGGAGAGCGCGGATGGAGGGAGGGGCGATCTTTAGCTGTCTGGCGATCCTGTGGTGCTTGTCGACGAAGCCGCCTCGGATGCGTGCGCTTCGAAACCTGTTCGCTCCGCTGCAAACGGACACGCACGCGAGCAATCGAGCGTGTAGCCTGCGCGGCACAGCGCGCAGTTCGTCCGCAACTTCGGGTTCTGCGTTCGCACACGAACGAACGGGCGAAGGCTCGCAGTGTCGAGTCTGCTCTCGTGACCGAGGTCGTTGTAATCAGAACACGAGGCGGACCACGCACATCAACTCGCTGCTGTGGAGCAGCAGGAAGTTTATCTGGCAAATCGCCACGCGCTGCGCTGCTCGTTCTGAGTCCACGAGCGCCGCTTTGACGGTCTCGCCCGAGTCCGAGGACGCTCGCTGGCGGCTCGACTGACGGACGGATGCCCGAGGTCGAGAGAGCGGGCGGTCAAGAGCTCTCATTCCAACTTTCCGCTCCTGGCGCGCACTCGCACCCGTGAAAAGCAAAGTCGTCTCACTCGGTACGAACTCGCTCCGTCAGTCTCCAGTTCGCTCGCTGCGACGCCAATCCACTCGCTCACCCAACACTCTCCTTCTCTCCGCCCTGATGCCTCTGCAGAGCGCGAACATGACGAACACGGCGGCGGCTGTTTACCACCAGCGACAGATGCAGCAGCAGATCGACGCTGGTGACCGCCAGCGAGCCACTCCCCGCCGCGCTTCGAGCTTCCGCAAGCCGACGGACTGCAGCGCGTCCTCGGACGCCCGCACGAGCTGCGCGAGTAGCGATTCGGACTGCGCGCTGTGGGATCGTCTGTCAAGCGGCTCCAGCACCTCGGAGCAGGACTCGGACGGCTGGAGTTCGCGGAGCCACTCGCCCGAGCGCCGGCGGAGTCCATCGCACACGAAGAACACACCTATCGCAGCGTCTCTATCGGCGAACAAGAGTCCAAGGAGACACAGCGGCAAGTCGGCGGTGCCACCGACTTCTGCGTGTGGAGAGAAGAACGAGTCGGAGCGTTCGCTCCAGCAACGCCACCGAGGGCGTACGACCAGTCCCGCGAAGCCTAAGAGCAAGGAGACTACTACATGCACAAGTGCCACGAGTCAGCAGAGCCCCAGTACGTTCGCCGTCTCGCGCGTGCGGCCGATCGTGCGGCCGGTCAACACTGGACCTCCGACGGAGTACGACTTCCGGAATACCAACGGCCTGCTCAAGTGCCTCAACGCCATCGCGCAGCTCCCGACGCCAGACGAGCTGAGCGCGAAGCACTTGGTGATCAACGAGGTGCAGCGCCTGGTCGACGACTGGCTCCGCACAACCTTCGGCCCCGAGCAGGAGACCACAGCGACGCTGTTGCTGGGCGGCAGCTGGCACCTCAAGGTCGGGCTCTTCGACTCGGACCTTGACATCGTGACGCTGCTCCCAAGCTTCGTCACGCCGGAGCTCTTCTTCGGCTCGCTCTTCGAGTACCTGCGAGACGCCGTGGCGTGCGTGAGCAAGATCGTGGCGATGAAGAAGGCCGCGATGCCTATCCTCGCGTTCCAGCTCAACGGCATCCGCATCGACCTGCTCTTCGCGCGGTACACGCAACCGGTCGTACCGAAGAACCTTCCGATCCACAGCGACCAGGTGCTCGTGGGCATGGACACCACCTCGATCCGCTCGCTGTCCGTGCCGAGAGTCGCGTCGCTGATCCTCGAGCTCGTGCCGAACGGCTGCACCTTCCGCTCGTGCCTGCGGGTCGTGCGGCTCTGGGCGAAGCGCCGTGGCGTGTACTCGAGCAAGGCGGGGTTCCTCGGCGGCATCTCGTGGACCATCCTCGTCGCGTTCGTGTGCCAGATGTTCCCCAAGGCGACGATCTCGTCGGTGGTCCACCGCTTCTTCACGATCCTGTCGTCCTGGAGCTGGCCGACGCCGGTGCTGATCTCCAAGCCGTACGAGTCGCCCGAGCTCGAGTCGTGCGTGCAGTGGTCTCCGCAGCGCAACCTGCACGACCGCGGCCACGTCATGCCGATCATCACGCCGGGCTTCCCGGCCGTGAACTCGTCGGTCAACGTGAACGCGTCGACGCTGCGCATCCTGCAGGAGGAGTTCGAGCGCGGCAAGCAGATCCTGGATGACATGGAGCTCAAGGGGCTCAGCAGTCCGGCCGTGTGGCAGAAGCTCTTCGCGCCGACCGAGTTCCTCGTGCGGTACGACCACTACCTCGTCCTGGAGCTGTGCGCGGACGACGAGGAGGAGCTGAGCGAGTGGGCCAGTTTCGTCGCGAGCCGCACGCGGAAGCTCGTGGAGACGCTGGAGCACACGAGTCCGATCGTGCGCGTGCATCCGCTGCCCGAGCTGATCAAGTCGGAGGAGCCGCCCACCATCACGAGCAGTGCTCGAGGATACTTCCTCGTCGGTTACACTGTCAGCAGCGATGGCGGAGGTGGAGATGGAGGCGGCGCATACCAGTCAGTCGTGTCCGTGAAGCCGCGAGACGCCAAGGAGGAGCTGGCTGCTGCTGAGAGCTGCGTGCTCCCCGCAGCGCGGTACTTCCTGGGCACGGAGCTGGGCGGCAGTTGTCCGGAGAGGAGGCAGTCGATGCGCGCCGAGATCACGTACAAGCGGTGGCAGGAGCTGCCGGACGCGCTCTTCGCCCACGGCCGCAAGGCTGCGGCGGGCGAGCGCGCGAGGTTCATCCTGAGCAAGGCGCACTCGCTCAACGTCTCGCTCGGGCTCGGGCGAAGCTGATGCAGAGAGAGAGTGAGAGAGGGTGAGAGAGAAAGCAGAGGAGATACGCAACCAGTACTTGCTACCTATTCATCGACCATGAGCTGCGACTTCGCCACTCTTTCTCTCTCTCTTGACAGACGAACTTCTTCGCTTGCTGATGTCGCGCCTGGGAGGAGGAACTCCGACACCGCCGACACCGCGGAGGCTGCTGCCGACGTCGTCGTCTCCGTCGCTGCGACGCATAAATACTCGCACTGACGATGGTGATGAACTTCGGATCTACTCGCTCGCCTGTCAGCTGTCTTCTCTGCTTGCTCCGGTGGACCAGGAGAAAGAACGGCGGGTGACGGTACACACACGGACGACGACGACGCCAACGGTTCCGAGAAGCGCGGGCGATGAGCACGAGAGACGCTTGGACACCACCACCGTCCGTCGAGCTGCTTCTTGCACCGCCAGCAGCATCAGACGTCTCCGATCGAGCGCTTCTTCGCGTTGAACGCGCTGTTCTCCTTGTTGAACTGGATCTTCATCGACGGCATCTCGTCGTCGAAGTCGAGTTCCGGGAAGTCGGAGAAGTCGTTCAAAGCGTCGTCGTCCTCCCCCGCGTCGTCGTCAGCCTCTGTCGCCGGCGCCGACTTGCTCGCCGCATCGAGCGCCATCGTCTTCACTGACTCCTCCGCGCTCACCAGTGCTCTGTTCTCCGAAGGCGACACCGTTGGCGTCGACAGCTTGTCGAAGCTGCTCGCGCCAGTACCAAAGGGCGACTGGTGGCCGTCAGCCGTGGCAGCGCTCTCTGCCACCACAGCAGCCGCACGGCTTGCTGCTTGTGCGGTTGTCTGCGGCATTGCCTGGGGCTGCTGTTGTGACTGGAAGCCTTGCTGGTGAAGTAGAGCCTGCTGCTGCTGCTGCTGCTGCTGCGCCGCAAGCTTCGCCTCTGCCGCCTTGCTCAATCGCTTCGGCGGCGCCTTTCCTTCGACTGCAGACTGCTTTGCTCGCGGAGGTATCTTCGGTGCGCCTGCTGCTTCCGCCTTCCCTTTCTTCCCTCTTGCTGGCGGAGCAGGCGGTTTGGCACCAGTGGCTGCGCTTCCTCCCCCGGAAGAACCAGTTGCAAGGGGGACAGCAGTTGAGCCTTCAGCAGGAGGAGTCGCCGAGTCCGTCTGCGCGGTTGGAGTCGTCGTGTCACTCTTTCCGTCAGTTCGACCTTGGCCAGAGCTGTTCGCTCCTGGGCTCGGCGCGTACGGTCTCGCAGCCCTAGCACTCAGAGTAGACGGCGGTGCGTTGGTGTTGCTAAGTCCGTAGCTCACGCTTGGACTAGCGCTCGTGTTGCTGCCGGCGTAGTCTTGCAATCCAGCTCCTGTGCTCGACTGCTGCGGAGTTTGGTCCCCGGACTGCTGCTGCTGGTGCACCTTCCGCACGATCGGGATGATCGTGTTCTGGATAAACCGCTCGATCGAGTGCAACACCTCGAACGGCCGCGGCTGGACGCTCTTCGGCAGTTCGCTCAAAACGTTCATCGTCAGAGTGATGTTGTGCTTGACGTTCTCAGCTTTGATCCCCTGCGCGGAGTTCGCCGGCGCGCTGTGCTGCGAGAGCGCACGATGGGCGATGTACAGGTTCTGCGTGTGCGCGTCCTTCAGCGACCGCACTTTCTCCCAGTAAAGACCAGGATTCATCGCCCCACTCGCTTGCGCGCTTGGAGATCCTCCCATCATCGGACTCCCGGCTGCTGCAGCATACTGCGGCTGGTGTGGCTGCGACTGCTGTTGCGAGTGTTGCTGCGAGTACTGCTGCTGTTGGACGCCGACGCGGTCGGTCCTCCGCATCGCCGCACGCGCCATTTCTGCTTCGCTGCTGAGACTCGTCGGCACGCCGCTTGACCCGTACGACTGAGAACTCGGCGGCGTACCGCTGTAGTACGGCGAAGATGCCCCGGAACTTCCGTAGCTGTAGCGGGAACTCAGCTGCGCTTCGAGCTGCTGCACTCTTCGCTGCCACTGGAGCAACGTGTTGCGCTGGTTCCACATGAGCTCGAGGAGAGCGTTGCGATCAAAGCGCTGAACCTGCACCACAAACTCCTGGAACGTCATCACTGGAGGCACTGGGCGGCTCTGGTGGTGCTGCTGCTGCAGGTGTTGTTGCTGCTGCTGTTGCTGATACTGGTACGCCTGCTGCATCTGCACACTCGTCGAGGCTGGCACATGCCCTTGCGACTGCATGTGCTGATCGTATCCGTGGCTAGAACCCGGCTGCGCTTGCCCAGAGCTCTGCATGCCATCGTTCTGCTGCATCATGCTGTTCCCAGCGTTGTACATCGCCGCACTCGGAAGTTGTCCACGGCCGCCTTGTCCGTACGTCGCGCTGGGGCTCTGCTCGGACGACATCAGCGACCGCATGAACGAGCCCTCCGAACTAGAAGCGCTCGACGGCGTCTGCGTTGCATGAGCTTGGCTCTGGGCAGACATGTACGGTTGCGGTTGGGAGGCGGTCGAAGCTGGCGGCTTCCCATCGTGCTGGTCTGACGACGTCGCTGGCGGTTCACTGCCGCCACCTTGGTATCCCCCATAGGCGGTAGCTGCTCCCGGCGCGGTTGCGGATGCCTGCGTGCCGCCAGTGTCTCCTTTGCTCGCGTGCTCCGTCTGCATCAGCTTGGTCAGCTCGTAGTTGATACCAGAGATGTACTCGCTCTGCGGCGCGCACACAGCCATTCAGTCGGGAGTGTGAGCAACAGAGTGAGACCGGCCACCGGTCGCTCTCCTCTCCCATCCTCTCCCATTCTCGTACCCGAGTGGTGGATGCGCGGCACACGTCCATCTCGAGCTTCGTGGCGAACTGTCGGAGCAGCTGGTCGTTCTGTCCGCGGTGCGTGGCTGTCACCTGCAGGTAGCTGCTCGCTCATAACCCCACGACCACCACCCATCCATCCATCCATCCATCGTCAGCCAAATGGACGCGTCACCACCTCACAGCACAAGTGCGCCGCACATTTGGTGCAGCGACGTCCGCCGCAGCTCCGCGTCCGGCATCGGGTTCACCTCCGCCGCTGGCGCCGCCGCCGCCTGGCTGCTCTGCTCCGCCGCCGGCTCCGGAGCAGTCGCTAGCCCCCGAGAGTAAGTACCAACCCTGCCAGTCAGTCGCCCGTCCGTCCGTCGGTCGGTCGGTTCACACAGTTCAAAGTTCGCACCGGCCGCCGCGTTCGCGTTCGCTTGCGCTGCGCTCGCTGCTGCCGCCAGTTTCTTCTTCTCCGCCGCCGTCGGCCGCTTCTTCGTCTCGACCGGCGCTGTCGCCGCTGCCACCGGCGCCTTCGCTTTCAGCGCCGCCGCCGCTTTCGGCGTCCGAGGCTTGGGGCTCGGCTTCTTTGGTGCCGCAGCGTCGCTCTTTGCGAGCTTCTTGGCTGGCGGCCGCCCTTTCTTCGCCGCCGGCGGGGCGACGGGCGGCGCGTCTGGGAGCGCGGCGGTGGTCGCTGTCGGCGCGACGGTGGCGGCGTCCACAGGTGGTGGCGCGTTCGACGCGTCGGCCATCGTCGTCACTCACTCGTGCTGCAGGCTCGTGCGGTGGGCAGAAGCAGTCGTCACGGCACAAGAGCTGCTGCTTGCCGCTCGCTTTCGCGCTTTGTCGAATGAATGGTGAAGTATCGGTGTGGGCCACATATGTAGAATCCATTAATTCGGCAAAATCATTTTGCAAAAAAAAATTAAAATAGCCAATCAGCGGCGAGAGTGAGACCTCACATACAAATCCAAGTCAATTGTTTCCTA
>JAASGM010000864.1:0-12040 GCA_023334215.1 Globisporangium cystogenes
TCCTCCGCTGGTTGCTCGCGACGTACCCGGACACAATGACGCGCGAGGCTCTTCGCTCTCCGTACTGGTTGCGTGAGTTCTCGTACTCGGTGATGGCTGAGGCGAAGGGTGAGACCAACGAGTAGGTGCTGACGAGCTGGCATGGACACTCACCATGAACGGTTATCGCTGCGGTTATCGAGTGTTTCGCTGCTTGGAGCGGCAGCTCAACACTGCGGCCTTGTCGACTAAGGCGCAGCGTGTCCGCTCTCCCACCCTCGGCGGCGGATCGTGTCGCGGATCGACGCCTCCATAACATCCGCCCAGCTCGTGATGTTCTCGCGGAGCTGCGCCACCGCCGCCGGCGTCGCTGCCGGACACTTAGCCCGGTGCAAGCGGATGAACTTGCCGGCTGATAGCCGCACCATGAGCTCCTGGTCGCCGCTGCCGTCCGCTCTCGGCCGGTAGTGCGGCGTCAGCGCCATCATCGACGTCACGTCCTTGCGCACGCGCTCCGCAGGCGAGTACGGGTGCAGCAGGTCGTCGTCCACGCAGTCGACGGTGACGACGCCGCAGGGGCCGCCGCGCGCGAGCTCGTGGCTCTCGAAGAACTGCATGAAGACCGCGCCGTGGGTCTCGACCTGCACGCCGAACTCGGTCGTGAGGAAGTGATAGTTCGCCACGCTGTCCTCGATCAGGTCCAGGTCGTCGCGCACCGCGACGACGCCGAGCTGTTCCGACACGCTGATCTCGACGTTGTTCATGAACGCCACGAGCACGTCGAAGGCGACGCGCACGCTCGGCGCACCGACGAACTGAAGCTGCTCGAAGCGCGCGCAGCAGAAGTCGCCCGCCGCATTCTCGAAGCGCTCGTCCGCCGCGTGCGGCGCCAGCGGGTCGAGGAACTGCGTGCGCGCGGCGACGAAGCGACAGGCGTTGTCGACTTTCTCGTCCAGCAGCGCGCGCAGCTCGCGGCGGCGCACGCTCCAGTCGGCGCCGAGGCGGATCGGCGAACTCAGTGGCGTGCTCCGCTCGGATGTCTGGAGAATCGAAACTCACACCGCGTGAGCTGACGACGACTGCCCTTGGATTGTTTTGTTGGACTCGGCCACGCACCAGCAACCCCGACACAGCGGCCTGCGTCCCAGCGAGCGACAGGAGCTGTGCGTGCGCTCCCTCACGCATGCGCTCGTTGATGTCGCGCGCGAGCGACAGAGGCGACAGCGGCGACGGCGGATGGTTGCGACCCGCCTGCTCGTTGAGAGCGCGCAGCTGCTGCTCGAGCGCTGCGATCTCCGCGAGCAGCTCGTGCTTCTCCTCCGTGCGAACAGCGTGCGTCGAGCGTCCAGCCCATCGTCGCTGCGTCAGCGGCTTGGAGGAGGTCATTTCGCTGCAGAATACCGAACTGTTGGACATTCGAGACTGATACATGGTACTATGTTGAATTGCAACAAGCAATGTCAGAAGGAATCATGAAGGTATGCCGAGTTGTCTGCTGGGAACTCTACGGTATCCGATTTTGCAACGCAGTATCGACACCAAGTCAATCAGAGACGTTGACGTCTTGGCCAAGCCCGCTCCGAAGCGAGGAAGCGAGGTCGCTTGTCCAACCGACGAGGATTGCTCCCCACAGCCGCCTCGGTTGATCACGATCGAGACCCGACAGGTGTTCACGAACGAGTCACAAACGTTGATTTGAAGCGGATAGGGAGACTGGGGTGTGGCAACGTTCATGGAAATCTGCTCGGATTGCTTCATAGTGTTGATGCGAAAGACGCTCGAGAAGACGCGAGCCGAGGCAAAGTCGATTCCGCGCCGCATCGGCCGTCCGTCAACGAAAGTGCCGAAGAGGAACTTGCTGCGAGAGCCAACGAGTCTGTTGACACTTTTCGCGTCTTTTTTCTGATCTCACGGCACAATCACGAAGTTGTTGACGCGTCGTTCTAAAAAAAAGTGGATAGTCTTATTTCCAGGCTTGGTTTTTGTAAGCCTTCTACTAGATGAAAAATGTTTAGTCCTCTCGTTTGTATGCTGAATTTAACTCCTCTATGCAGCCAGCTGGCCGTCTGTGCTCACGCGACTCCCCTCACTCCGCGACTCCCTCGCTGCTGCCCTCGCCGCTCCGCTCCTCGCTCTCGACTCGCTCTCCACGACCGGTGCTCTAAGCACGCAGTCTCCGCCTGAGGCCACATGCAGTTCGAGGCCTCCGAGCTCCAGCGCCGCGCGCTCAAAGTCGCGGCCGCGAGCATCGCCGCGCTCAAGGTCGAGAACCCGGACGACAGCCACCATCACCACCACCACAGCAAGCGCCCGCGCAGCTCCGGCTCGGACCCGGAGAGCGACGACGGCGACTCGAGCAGCACGGCGCCCGCGGCCACGTCCACCCCGACGCCGACGCCCGCACGCAAAGTGCGCATCCGCAAGCCCACGTACGCGGTCCGCAAGGTATGGATAGCCAGTGTGTCGCGCGTCCCTCTCGGCATGCATACCACACTTGCTGACAAACGCATGGCGCCGCGTATGCATGCGCAGGAGGAGAAGGACGTGCTCGTGAAGGAGATCCAGCTGCTGGAGGCGCAGGCCGCGTTCCTGCGCGAGCGCGCGGGCATCCCCGCCGGCACGCGCGAGAGCAAACTGGGCGACGCGCTGCACCGCAACGACGGGCTGCGCGAGGCGCTGCGGCAGCAGCACCTGGCGATCGCACGCTCGCAGTCGGTCGTGCTCGAGTGTCTGGTGCGTGCGTGTGGGGGGCGATGCGGTGGCTGCCTGCAGACGAGACGGCTGACGGTGATCATCGTGCGTGTGGCGGCGCAGAACAAGCAGCAGATGAACCCCATGAGCTCGTACATCCGGCTCGGGAAGACGTGGCACGAGCGGCGCGCGACGCTCGCCGCGCTCAAGGACAAGAAGCTGCGCGACGCGTTCGAGTACGTGTCGGCGCGGTCGCTGGCGCTCGACCCGCTCAAGCCGCACGTGACGGACGACCGGTACGAGAGCCTGGCGGGCGACTTTTGCTGCGTGCGCTTCGAGATGATCCAGTTCTGGGGCGTCGAGAGCGTGCGGCAGGTCTACGACGCGCTCTTCCACTACCTGCTCAACACGGAGACGGTCATCTCGGAGACCCTCGGCCACGTCACGACGCGCGAGAACTACGACTACGCCGAGAAGAGCCTGTCGAACCACCGGCTGCTCTCGACCGAGCACGGCGTCGAGATCGAGCTCAACGGCGTGATGTTCGCGCACTTCGACGACGCCCACACGCCGTCGAGCGGCGGCCCGTGCGGCATCGTCGCCGTCGACTCGGTCGACGACGACGAGCTGCACCCGTACATGCCGAGCCGCCGCGTGCGCAAAGACATCTCGGCGACCGTCGTGGTGCAAGGCCACCGCCACCGGAAGCCCGGCTCGGACGAAGACGAGCTCGTGGTCGTGATGACGCGCGGCGCGTTCATCAAGCTGCACCACTCGCCCGCGGTCGTGTCGCCGCAGATGGAGCTCGAGATCCGCGACGGCATCACGCGCTGGGGCCACGCGATGCTCAAGTGCATCAACGACATCCTGTACCCGTCAGAGCAGTAAGCAGCTCCTGACGCGCACGCCGTCACCACTGGGACAGCCGACTATTCTTGTTGCATAGCGCGCGAGACGGCGATGGAGTTGGCGAGCGGAGCGCTGCGCGCGCTCAACTCGACGTTCGCGCGGAAGGGCATCGTGGCCACCAGCGCCGACGAGAGCGCGAGCCGAGCGCTCCCCGCAGACGTCCTCGCGCTGCTGGACGCGCTGAAAGGCGAGTGTCAAGGCGTGTGCGAGAACGCGCGCGACGTCGCCAGCTTGCTGCAGCTATGGAAGGAGCGGTCGCTCCACCTGACGCTGGAAGCGCTCGACGATGTTGCTGATGCGGTCGACGGCGGCACGAAGGACGCGGTTGCCAAGGCGTCGGAGAACAGCCACGAGAAGCAGATCCAGGCGATCGAGATGCACGACAAGAGCGGGCGGGAGATCAGCGACACGCTGCGTCGCCACCGAGTCGCGGCTGCGAGCGAAGTGCTCGACCGAGTCGACGCGTTCGCTCGCAGACTCGCGGCGGTGCTCTCGAAGCTCATCCACCCAGAACTCGAAGAGGAGCTCGCGCGCGAGAAGGCGATCGTGCATCGCCTCGTGAGCGAGAAGCAGCGGCTGGACCAGTCGCAGTTCGCGCTCGAGGAGGCGAACCGGCAGCTCAGCGCCCGCATCGACTCGTTGGAGAATGCTCCGGACGGCGGGGGCGACGCCGTCCTGTGCAACAAACTGCGACTGCGGGTACGCGAGCTGTCGGCGAGCAAGAGCGAGCTCCTCGCGAGCGTCGAGAGCATGGAGAAAGAGCGCGAGACGCACCGGTGGGAGATGGTGCAGATGTGCAAGGAGCTAGAGCTCCAGCAGCGCACGTTCCTGCTGACGAAGGCGATGCACGAGAAGGAGACCAAGCAGCTCGTGGATCTCGTGCAGAGTCGGCGGTCGCAGTTCGCGCACGTGATGCAGGCGGCTGGCTGCGATCCGTTCGCTGGAGCCAGTGGTGTGCAGCCCAGTGCGGCCAGCGCGAAGCTGAAGGCGGTGCGACCGACGACTCCGCTCGAGGTGTACGACCCGGTCTCTGGTCGTACGATCCAGTTTGCGGCCACGAGTCCTCCGAAGAAGAACTGTGCGACCAGCGGCCTCCGCTCAGCCTCGACACCAGTCGGCGGGCTCCCGTTCGCCGCGTCGCCACCGCAGTCTCCGAAGCGAAGGCTCACTGGTGCTGCTGCTCCAGACTCGCTGAACCATCGGAATCAGCAGCAACTCCACCGTGCGAGTGGTTGGAGCAGCGGCATCGGAGCGGAACGCACAGCAGCAGACAACGCGCTCGAGGGTGCGGGAGATCCGTCGAGACAGCAGCCGCCGCTGACGAACGCCGAGCCCCCACAGAGCCCCACTGGCCGTGTCTGCCGCCTCGTGTCGTCCGCGCCAAGAGGTTCGTAGTGGTGTTCGTTCGCACAGGAGGAAGTCGAGAGAGGGGAGCTCACCCGCCGCTCCTCGTCAGCAAGTCGAAAGACGCCTTAGAGTTGCATCACGTCCATGCTTGTCGACGACACGCCACTTGCTAGACTGCTATCCTACACCACGGCTACCGCAACTCCGAGTCCACTTCGTCGAGCAGCTCGCAGACCTCGAGCTCCGTCATCTGGCGCGCCGAGACCGGGACACCACCACCGCCGCTGCCACCGGCGACGACGGCCCCATGCGACTGGTACACGATCTCCCGCACCTTCTTGATCATCGCGTCGCCCCACCGCTCGATGCCGTCGCGCACTGCGCGCATCATGGGAGGCGGCACCGCTTGCTCCGGACGGCGGAGGCTCAGCAGACAGGTGCGCGTGATCACCACCACGAGCTCCTCGTCGCCCGAAGAAGCGAATGACGCCACGGGTCTCGACGCGCGGGGTCGCGCCTGCAGCGTCACGGTTACCGCGGCCGATACGTCCAGGCGCAGCCGCGTCGCCGGAACGTACGGGAACAGCTCGTCGTCCTCGACCGCGTCGACGACGATCACGCCGAACTCGCGCCCGTCGCCGAACTCGCTGCTCGGGCTGAACATCTGGGAGAACGTGGCGAAGTTGAGCTCGACCTGCACGCCGTTGCCGACGTCCGAGACGAGACGGCTCTGGAACGTGCCCTGGTGCCTCTCGCCGCTATCTTCGCGCAGCGTGAGCACGCCGAGCAGCTCCGAGATGCTGATCTCCATGTTGAGCTGGAAGAACTGGAGCGCGTCGAAGACCTGCTGCACGTTCGTCACGCCCTCGAGCGGTGTCGTGTCGCAGATGAGCGCGCAGAAGTCCCCGCGCGCCGTCGAGAAGCGCGACGCCTCGGCGAACGCGGCCGCCGGCTCGAAGAACCGCGTGCGCTCCACCACGTACTGCAGCCCGTCGCGCAGGATGTCGTCCTTGGCGGCGAGCAGCGCGGCGCGGCGCTTGGCGGCGTCCTTCCCGAGGCGGAGCGACGCGTAGAACGGGAGGCTCGTCTGCGAGTGCTGCACGCCGCAAGCAGCAGCAGCAGCAGCGAGTCTCGTCGCGTCAGCCGCTCGCTCCGTCCTGACCACCACCCGCCTCGCGCGCAACGCACCACTTGCTTGGCCATAGCCGACTGGATCGTGGCGAACGCAAACTGCTGCTCGCTCACAGCGTCGCGCAGCACGCGGTTGGCGTCGCGCGCGCCTTGCAGCGTGTGTCTCCGCGCCAGCGCCTGCGCCTCGACGCGCTCGCCCGCCAACGCGCGCGCCTGCGTCTGCAGCTCGCGCAGCTGCTGCTCCAGCGCCTCCTTCTCCTCCTGTCCGGCGGTTACGCGTCAGATGTCCACTCGCGTCGCTCCGAGCCGCCAGTGACGATGCCGAGCGACGACGACCGCCTGCGTACCTTGCGCGCGTAGTACGTCGGCTTGCGCTTCGCCGGAGCCACGCGGCGGCGCTTGGCGCTCGGCGCCTCGCTGCCGCTGCCGCTGGAGCCGGCGGCCGCGTCCGAGTCCGCGGGCAGCAGCACGGGCGCCACGCGGTCGCGGTCGTCGTCGCTCGGCGGCTCGAGCAGCGCCAGCAGCTCGCTCTCGGCGAGCAGGAGCTCCGCTGCGTCCATCGCGAATTCGATTGTGTCGCTTTGTCAGAACGATTCTGGATAGTGACGAAAACAAGGTAGATTGCTCCCGATAAAGTGCGACTCGCACCAGACGAACGAACACTGCAGAAGCAGAAGCAGGACGAAGACTGCGGATGCATCGTTGGAGTCAAGCGAGGACTAGCGTACACATCCGCCTCTACCTCCACTTGCTCCTATTGCAGCAGAGCGTAGTTCGCTTCCTCTCGATGCACTCCATCTCCTTACTGTTCACGCTAGCCAAGCAGGTTCAGTTCCCTCTCTACAATCATTACCTATCAAAACACCAATAGACAGGAAGTCCTTCGATCATGCGTACAGAGCCACACATCTCATCTCGCACCAAGACGCCGAGGATGCCGGACGCGCGCCGGCCGCTCGACCCGCTCACGCACGCGTTCCTGAGCAAGCGGCGGCGGCCGCTGCCGGCCAAAGCGGTCAAAGAAGAGGCGCTGCCGGCGCTCAAGGGCTCGCCCTCGCGCTCCGTGGACAGCAGCACGAGCCGCGAGTCGGTGGCCAGCGACGCGGCGTCGGAGCGCTCGGCGAGCGGCTGCCGCCCGCTCAAGCGCAAGTTCCGCAAGGCGACGCACACGGTCCGCAAGGTGCGTCGTCACGCGTGACGTCACGCGCGTCAGGAGGACGCGGCTGACGTGGCGGGTGGGCGACAGGAGGAGAAGGAGCACCTGGTCGAGGAGCTCGAGCGGCTCGAGACGCAGCTGAGCGAGCTCAAGCGCCGCGCGCTCGACGTCGGCGCCGCGCAGACGAGCGAGCAGCAGCGCCTGACGAATGCCGTGCTGCGCGACGCGCTGCGGCAGCAGCTCGAGCACTTTACGGACGCGCAGGTGCTCTTCTCCGAGTACGGGGTGCGTGCGCTTGTGTGCTGCGTGCTCGCGGGTCGTCGTCGCTGCCGTGCCTCACGCACTCGCTCGTCGTAGATGACGCAGGTGATCAGCCCGATCGCGCTGCCGCTCCGGCTCACGCGGGAGCGCAGCGAGCGGTACGCGACGCTGTCTGCGATGAAGGAGAAGAAGCTGGCGCTCTCGCGGGCGTTCCTGCGGCGGCGCTGCGGCGCGCTGGACGTGCGCAAGCCGTACTGCGAGGACCAGCGGTTCGAGACGGCGAACGGCGACTACTGCGCCGTGCGCTTCAGCGTGCTCCAGTTCGAGGGCGTGCAGAGCGTGAAGCAGGTGTACGAGATGCTGCGGTTCCACTTCATCAACATCGAGATCAGCATCTCGGAGAAGATCGGGAACATCACGATCCGCGAGGACGACGACATGGGCGACGCCGCGATCACGCAGAACCGGCTCGTCGGCGCCACGGAGAAGAGCGTGCTGCTCGAGTCGAACACGGTGCTCTTCTCCGAGTACCGCGAGCACGACGCCGAGCTGGGCGGCGCCGAGTTCGCGATGCTCTCGGCCGAGTTCGTGGACGAGGACGCGCTGTACCCGTACCGCCCGGAGCAGCGCGTGCGCAAGGACGTCAACGCGATCATGCAGCTCACGTCGCACACGCGGCACGTCCAGAACGGCGCCGGCGAGGCCGTCGAGCAGCTCGTGGTCGTACTCACGCGCTGGACCCACTCGCGGCTGTGCCGCCCGGCGTTCCGCGTGCCGGACCCCGCGATGCACGAGCTGCGCGAGGGGATGGAGCGCTGGGGCGAGTCCATGCACCGCATCCTGCGCGAGACGCTCTACCCGGAGGCTTAGGCCGCACGACCAAAGCCGACCGAACACGCATCTGTTCTCTCGTTCTCTCTCGTTCTCGTTCTCGCCACCCAGCATCTGGGGAGAAGACCGACACAGCGCATCCAGGTCGAGAGCAATCGACCCCCGCGGTGTTGACGCGCAGGTGACGCGAAAGTGCAACAGGAGACCATCACTCTGCCTCGCGGCGCGTCGCACATAACGCGAAGAGCTCCGGAAGCCACGCGCCATGGACGACGCGATCGACGACGTGCTGGCGGTGACGTCGTTCCTCGAGGTGCTGGACCCGCTGGCGGCGGCGCGGCTCGCGTTCTACGACGGCGACGCGGCCGAGAGCGCCGACGTCATGTGGGCGACGCTCGTGGCGCCAAGCCAGAGCTGCGGCGCTGACGCCGCCAGCGGCTCGAGCCTCGCGGCCATCGCGACCACCGCGAGCTCGTCGACGTCCGTGGGCGACCTCACGGACAGCAGCTCGTCCGAGAGCGGGCGGAGCATTAGCCGCAAGCGCGTGCTGCCGCCACCCGCGGTCGACGCGGAGAAGGCGGGCGGGCGAGAGCAACGTCAGCCGCGCGGCAAGACGCGCAAGTCCACGTATACCGTGCGCAAGGTGCGCTTCCTGACCTGCGTGCACTGCAGCTGCGGCCGAGAAGGTCGAGCGCTCACGCGCAGACCGAGCAGGAAGAGCGCAACGAGCTGCTCGTGGAGATCGCGGCGCTCGAGATGCGGCTGAAGGCGCTGAACGAGGTGGCGGGGCTCTCGGACGAGACGGTCGCGGACACCGAGCTGCAGAACGCGCGCCTGCGCGAGTCCGTGCACAGCCAGCAGCTGTCACTCGCGACGGCGCAGTCGGTCGTCTCCGGGCTGCTGGTGCGTGCGTCTTTGCCGCTGAGGACACTAACATCCGGGACGGAGTGTGCGAGTGCGTCTGCTGTGTAGCTGCTGCCACTGACGCCGATGCGAGCGCAGAACCGCGAGAAGGCGAACCCGCTGAGCACTCCGATCTACCTCGGCACAGACTGGGGCGAGCGCCGCCGGACGCTCGAAGCCATGAAGGACGAGAAGATCCGGCACGCGTACGAGTACCTGGATGCGCGCTCGCAGTTCGCGGACCCGCTCAAGGAGCACGCGGCCGACGAGCGCTTCGAGAACGCACGCGGAGACTACTGTTGCGTGCGCTACGAGGCGAACCAGTTCACGGGCGTGCGGAGCGTGAAGGAGGTGTACGACGCGCTCGTGGGGTACCTGTTCAACGTCCAGGACGCCATTTCGCAGCAACTCGGGAACCTGACGGTGCGCCATGACTTCGACCTCGTCGAGGGCAGCATCGCGAACTACCACTTCCTCACAAACGAGCACGGCGTGCCGATCGAGACCCACGGCGTGCTCTTCATGCAGTACTTTGACAGCCACACGGTCGCGCAGGGCGGCCCGTGCGGCATCGTCGTCGTCGATTGCGTCGAGAACGACGCGATGTACCCATACGCGCCGAGCGAGCGTTTGCGCAAGGACGTGACGTCGATCAAGATGCTGACGCCGCACTACCGACCGCGAGCGGACGGCAGCGGCGAGCAGGAGCTGGTGGTGACACTGACGCAGGGCAAGTTCCTGAAGCTGCACCACGCAGAGTGCGCCTCGGCGACTCCGGAGGTCGTCGCGAAGATCCGAGCGAGCATCGTGGGTTGGGGAGACGTGATGATCCGGTCGATGCAAGCCGCGCTCCGTCGAAGTCGGTGCTGAGAGCAAGAGGTGCGATTGATCCTCGATCGAGATCGGCGATAGGAGCGATAGGAGTCGAACGCGCGTAACACGCTCCGAGCACGCTGGGAACGCGTCTGCATCTGCAGTGCGATGGCGCTCTGGGCTATCGATCAGCACGAGCAGCGGAGTTCGCGCCTTGGATTGAACGAAAGTGCAGGCTCGCGATGTCTTGGCGCCAACTCGCCAGTCGTCCCGTGTGTGAGTGTTGGTCACTAGTCAGAATCACGTCATCGCGTCTATTGACAAGCAAACTGCTCGAGCCCTGAGCCGCTTGAGCCTACATCGCTGCCCCACAACTCGACTGGATGCGTCCAGCCGACCCGATGCAGCTCCACTGGCAAGTGCCGACGGCGGCTCTGCTCTCGCCTGGCTCCTCCTCCGACGCCGCCACCACCATGTCCGACAGCAGTGAGGGCTCTCCCAACACGCTGCCGCCGTCCACACACCTCGCGACGTGTGGTGCGCAGCGCAAGCCGAGAAAGCGAGCGGTGGCCAAGCACACGTACTACATGCGTAAAGTATGTCGACACGGACAGACGGACACATTGCTTTGCAACAAGCGTAGGTTGATGTCGCACTCACTTGTCCCTGCATCGACGTGAATGCCTCCAGGAGGAGAAAGCAGCGCTTCAGCGACAGATCGAGGTGCTACAGGCGCAGCTGGTGGCGCTCGGAGGTGGCAGCGCTCTCGCCACGCCACCGGATCCGAGCGACATTCTGCGGCAGATGCTCGCGAACGAGAACCTCCGAGCTGCGATCCGAGACCAGCAGCGCTCCATCGCGGTGGCCCAGTCGGCGATCGCAGAGCAGGCGGTGAGGGGAGGCGTCTGGTCGGTTGGTCGATTCTCGTGCTCGTGTCGACTGACCTGTCGTGCTTCGTGCTGCGTCCTGCGTCTGACCGTAGAGAGCGCAGAACGGGTTCCCGTTCGAGTCGTTCATTCATCTCACGAAGAACGTCGAGGACCGCCAGACGACACTGTTGGCGCTCCGAGACCAGAAGATCCAAGTCGCGCTCCGGTACCTCACGGAGCGCACGCGATTCCTGGGTCCGTTCGAGACGCACCACGAAGTATCGCGCTACACGACCCGGAGCGGGGACTACTGCGTCACGCGCCTGGATGTGACGCCGTTGGAAGACAGCGGGAAGAGCGTGCGGCAGGCCTACGACGCTCTCCAGTTCTTCTTCAACAACATGGAGATCAGCGTCACTGAAGCGCTCGGGAATGTCATGATCCGCGAGAGCGAGGAGAGCGAGATCCGGCGTCACAAGTTCGTCGGAGCGTCCGAGCACCGGTTCCTGTCGACCACGCGAAGCAACGTCCAAGTCGAGACCAACTGCGCGATGTTCAGCGCCATACAAGAGTCCGGCGACGGCTCCGACGACTTCGGGGTCATCGTCGGCGACTCCGTCGACGTGGACGATTTGTTCCCGTACTCGCCCACCGACCGCGTGCGCCAAGATGTAACCGCTGTGCTGAGTGTCAAGTCCGTCCCGCGCGTCCGAGTGACCGAGAGCGGCATCCGAGTCGAGGAGCGCGTCGTGGTGCTCACCCGCATGTGTCGGTTGAAGTTGCACGCGACTGAGCTGCACATCCCGCCCCACGAGATGCAGGAGCTGCGAGACACCTTCGACTGGACGTTCGACCTCATGCTCAAGAACACACAGGCGTTCGTGTCCGTGTAGGTCGCAAGAACATGGCAAGAGTGGCAAGCACGTTGATCCGTTGAATAGTTTGACGAGTGTGAGTCTGTATCGTCCTCGTGGAGTTGCATCGGAGGTTACCATCCTAGACGGATGGCGGTTCGCTCTCGTTCACACCGGGCAGATCGAGCGAGACCTTGTTGCTCCTCAGCTGCTGCTGCTGCTCGCTCGCCAAGAGCTTTGCGCGGAGCGAGTTCCAACCGCTGAGTCCGAGCAACGGACCCTTGCTGGTCTGTCGA
>JAASGM010000865.1:0-12030 GCA_023334215.1 Globisporangium cystogenes
CCCCCCCCCCCCCCCCTCCGCTCGACAGCGCCGGCGACACGAACGCGCGCTTCGCCCTCGACTACATGCCGATGATCAGCCGCCTCGCGAGCTCGAGCGCGACCCACCAGCAGAGCCGCCGGCGCGCGTCGCGGCGCCACCACTACCTCAGCGGCGTGATCTCCGATATGAGTCTGCTCGACGAGCTCCTCGAGTTCACGACGTTCGAGCGCGTGGGGGGCGGCGATCAGATTGTCGCGGCGTCGCCGTCGTCGTCCCCGCTGCCGTCCTAGGCGCTCTGGTCTCCACCCCCCCACCCCCCCACACACACAAGCAGCCAGCAGCTCCACACACGAATACACTGAGCTGGGATTGTCTGAAGCACCGAGTGGGTCGTCGTCGTCCTCGTAGCTGCTGGACGCTGGGGAAGCCGCCCGCCTCACACGGCCGCCTTCTTGCTGACTTTGGCCGCGCGCGCGGCGCCGGGGGCCAGCGCCGCCTCCTTGAGCGCCGCGAGGTCGACCTTGGCCTTCACGATGTGGCTGAGCGCCGCGTGGAAGTGCGCGTGGCCGGCCGCCGTGATCTGCTCACGACGAGCATCGCGTTGAGTCAGGTAAGCTTCCCCCCTCCTCTCCCTCAACGTATCAGCAGTGGAGCGGAGACTGCACCGTCGTGCTGAACTTCTTCTTGTGCCGGTTGTTGCCGTACTTGCGCACGCGGAAGAGCAGCACGCGGTCGTCGGGGGCGGCGCCGCGCGCGATCTTCTTGGCCGGCACTGGAGCGAGAGCGAGCGCGTCAGGCAGTAGGAACGAGAGAGAGATCATAGTAAACGGCGTTCTGCGCACCGCTCTTACACGCGAGCGCGACGGAGCCCTTGCCAGCCGCCGCCTGCTCCGCGTAGAGCTCGGTCACCTTGGCGAGGAACGCGTCGGCGCTCACTCGCACCATCGCGGGATTCTTGAAGTTTGGCGGTGCTGGCGATCTGGTTTCTGCGTTATCCGATCATCGGATTAGAATTTTCTTTGTCAAGTTTCGGATAGTGATGAAACCGAGGGTCGCCTCGCCAAAGCCACTCGTAGACAAGCTCCACCACACCAAACGCAACGCAAGCAAGCAAGCAAGAGAGCTCTTCGCACAAGCAGCAGCAGCAGCGATGGCCGCCAAGAACGTGATCCGCTTCCTCAAGACCGCCAAAGTCTCCTTCTCGAGCTTCGACACGCGCGCGACCGGCGCCTGGTGCGTCTGCCGCGTCCTCTGCGCTCTCACCCGCAACGCACTCTTGACGCTCATCCGCTCGCTCGCGCCTCGTGCAGCGAGTTCTACCGCCAAATGACTGCCGGAAAGGTGCGTTACGCTACCACAGACGCGGGCTGTTCGCTACGACGGCGCTGCTGACGCCTGCGCATCCTTCGTGTGTCTTGATGGGCGTGCAGACGCGCGCGATTAACCCTAAGGCCGACGTCACGCACACCACGACGCTCTTCGGCACGGAGCCGACGATCAAGCTCGACTTCAGTGCGTCTCTTTCTCGAGCAGTGCGCTAGCGTCGCGTATACGTAGTAGCGTGTGCACTCACTTCGCGATGCTGCTGCTGCTACCTGTTGCTTGTGCAGTCAACGGCACGAAGCAGACGATCGAGGTCCCCGGCAAGAACGTGCGCGAGATCTTCGACGAGGTCGACTTCTTCTGCTCGCAGATCGAGACGGAGTACGAGCAGCAGGGCAAGAGCATCGAGTAGACGCGCGGCGACGGCGATTTCGGTGGTGCAGCAGCTGAGAGCAGCTGCTGCGGTGGCGCTCGTTGGCGCTGCGAGTACAGGGACGCGGCCGCCGTGAGCAGCAGGAGGTCTCCGATCCAAGCGGCGTTAGATATTGGGCCGTCGGAATACACACGTGCACACACACACACGCACGCACTGAGGACTCCCAGTCGCATGGCGCAGACAAGCGAGTGCGCATCGTTTTTCAGCTCCTCACAGCACCAGGCGGCCAGGACGCGACTCACACGACGCATGCAACTCGTTCTATTGGGCAACGCACGGCGGCGGTGTCACTGTGGATCGATCAGCGCGATCTCGTCCTCGAGTTCCTTCGGGAAGGTCGAGTACGCGCTCGCGAGCTGCAGCGTCGCGGCGCGTTCGAGCGAGAACGCCAGCAGATGCTCTCTGCACGTCCGACTGGAGCCTGCGATGATGCAGCACGTGAGCACCAAAGAATCCGTCGCAAGTGCGTTCGCTTCGCGAGGAGCTACGCACCGCAGACGCGCGCGACGCGCACGCGGACCTCCTGGTTCTGGCTCTCGGTCACGAACACGAGCGACGACTCCACGAGCTTGCACTGCTCGCGGGCGCAGCGCACCACCGCGAGGCGCGTGTGCTGGTTGTAGTAGAGCACTGGCGGCCCGTTGTCAGTCGGCTGCCAAGCGACGAAATGAGCCGGTTGCCAACCTTCCCGTACCCTGGAACGCGTACTGCAGCAGCCCGACGCCGTAGTCGCCGTAGTTGCGCGCGATGGAGTCGCGGATGAGGCCCGCGACGTCGTCTTTCTGGAGCGCGAGCTTGCGCGCGCCGCCGGCGCCCGCCACCTCCACGACCAGGTAGCGCGTCTTGAGGCGCACCATGAGAGCTCAGTGAGAATTGGTAAGTTTGGGCCTTACTGAGAGCGATTTCGGGATCAATGTGCACTCCAACTACATCAAGACCCATAATAGTTATAATTTGGGCAATACTGAGATCGATTTATGGATCGAACCTAAAATCCATTTGCTCCACTGCTTATTCCACAACGCGAGACAACCAGCATGAGCAGCTCCGTCGCCAGCAGCACCACAGTCGCGATCCCCGGCCAGCGCCTCGCGCCGCTCGCGCAGCACCGCGCCGGCAGCGGCACGTACGCGCGCGACGGCGCTATTTTCGCGTCCGTGCTGGGCAAGTGGAAGATCTCGGGCAACGAGGTGAGTGTGGAGCGCTCTGGTCGTCCGCTCGGCACCGCGCAGGTGCTGCGCCTGGGCGACCACGTGGTCTGCCGCGTGACGAAGGTGACGGCGCGCCAGGTGCTCGTGGACATCCTCGCGGTGCGCGGCATCGCGCTGCTCGAGCCCTTCCCGGGCACGATCCGCCTCGAGGACGTGCGCTCGTACGACGTCGACAAGCTCGTGATGGAGGACGTGTTCGCGTCCGGCGCGCTCGTCAAGGCCGCGGTGCTCTCGTTCGGCGACACGCGCTCCTACTTCCTCTCCACAGCGCGGCCGGGACTCGGCGTCGTGCGCGTCTCGCACCAGGAGCAGAACGGCGACGCCGCCGCCGACATGGAGATCGACTAGGCACTTGCTGCTGTCATGTACCGACCCATAGATATGCACTCTTCCTCCCCATCTTCTGCTTGTTCGTCGCTGGGTGAACGCCGTCGCGTTGGCTTCATAGTCAGTCTTCGATGATCTCGAAGCGCTGGAACGGCTTCTCCGCCTCGTCGGCATCCGCTTCGTCGTCCTCCTCATGCTGCTGCTGCTGCTGATGTGCGGAGGGCTGATCGTCGTCTTCGTCCGACTCGGCGTCGCTGTCCTCGACGATATCAAAGCGCTTGAACGATTTGGAAGTCGTCTCTTCACACGGCGGAGACGGAGTCTCCTCTGGATGCGCACCAGCAGCCTTTGGTGGCGACTGATCGTTCGAGTTCTGGTTGCTGTCGCTGGCGCCGAACTCCACGGTCCCGTCCACCTCCTTCCACTTGTCCTGCGCCTTCTTGAGCAGCTTCTCGAGCTCCTTGTTAGTCGGCTCGAGACGCAGCGCTTCCTCTAAGTCCGCGATCGCGTCCGCGTACTTCCCTCGGCGGAAGCGCGTCATACCGCGTCGGCTCCAGCCCTTCATGTACGTCGGGTCCAGCAGGATCGCGCGCGTGCAGTCGTGCTCGGCGGCCGCGAAGCTCTTCACGCGCAGATACGCCATCGCTCGGTTCGCGTACACGATGGCGTTCGTATCCTCGAACGCCATGCTGCGCGTGTAGTACAGGATCGCCTCGTCGTTCTCGTTCGCCTTGAAGCACTCGTTCCCTTTCTGCTTCTCGTGCAGCGCGTACACCTCTCGCTCCTCCTTCGATAGCTCGTCGAAGTCCACGTACGACGGCAACGACGCCAGCTCCTTCTTGCGCTCCTTCCCTCTCCGTTCATGCGCTTCTCGTTGGAGCCTCGCCTGCTCCTTGCGCTCTTCCTCCTGCGCGTCGATGTCCTCGAGGGCTCGGTCGACATCGTACTTCTCCCACGCGCGGAAGTCGTACGCCGGGATCGCTTGCTTCGGCTTCGCCTCCTGCTGCTTGTGCTGCTCTGGAAACTCCTCGATCAAACCTGCTCGCTTCATGTCCGGAGTTCGCTTACTCGAGGCTTCGTCGCCAACGGGCTTGCCGCGCACTGGCGGCAGACGGCGAGTGCCGCCGCTCGTGCGCTCCTGGAGCTTCTTGTGCTTGGCATCCATGCGCTCTGACCACGAGAGCAGCTCGGCGTTCTCTGCCGAGAGCTCCTGCTGCGACGGCTCCGCTCGCATGCGCTGGATCCGCTGGCGCTCGCGCTCTGGCAGCAGCGCCAGGATGCGGTCTTCCGTGGTCTTCTCCAGGTGCGGGTAGCGACCTTCCTTGCCCGAGCGCAGCATCGCGAGGATCCCCTTGAGCTCGTCCACGTCCGTGCACTTGTCCACGTGCGCGTAGTCGAGCATCTCGACGTCGATACGCTTCTCCTTGCGGTTGTGCAGCGAGAAGAAGTCGACGTCGGTCGTCGACGAGAGCCGCCCGCCCGTCATGATGGTGCGCGTGCGCGTGTGCCGATGTATCGCGGTCGCCTCCTTCGCGGTCGTCTTGAGAGGACCTCGTGAATGAAGCGACGCTCGCGGATCTTGAAGCGTCGCACTTTTTAGGTATATCTTGAAGCGTCACGCGTTCAATGTCGTTTTGCACTCAAAATAGCTCTTCGTGGGCTCAGTTTTTCAGATTCCGATGGAAGCGACGGCGGCGACGACGGCAGCGGCGGCGCCACGTGTGACGCCCAAGCGCGAGCGAGACACCAAATCTGCGGCATCTGCGCTCTCGGCGATGTCGGCAGGCGCGCGCCAGTCGCTCGCACACGAAGACAGCACGCACATGGCGGACGAGGACGTGCGTGGAGTCGTTTCAGCACCGGAGGAGCGAGGAGCGAGGTACTGAGTAGTTTGTACCGGTGGTGCTGCAGTTCTACGACGCACATGAGGACCTCGAGACGGAGACAGGCCGGCGCGCGAGCAACGGAGGAGACGGCGTATCGGAGGTAGCGAGTGCTCCGGAGACCATCGCAGCAGGCGTCGCGGGCGCTGTTGGTCTGGAGAACTTTGCTGTCGGTGGCGAGGCAGCAGGATACGCAGCGGAGTCGGGCGTCGGCGAAGACAAGTACATCGTCAAGAACAGGGACACGGGCGAGGTGTACGATATCCGCGACTTGTCGAACCTCCCGTCCGACGTCTACTCGATCTTCCCGAACGACTTCCTCCCGCCTCAGGACGAGGAGGCAGAAGTGGGAGCAGAGGTGCGTGTGCAGCCACCGGTGCGGACTTGCAAACGCGGCGCCCGCCTCCTTGGTGCGCTATAGCGCGATGTTCACGCCAACGCGTCACCTGCAGGGGAAGCGCACTAAGATTCGCCGTCCGTCGCTCACGAAGCTGCGGATCAAGTTCCCGATCAAGAGCAAAGCTCGCGAGTCAACGAAGCGGAACCACGTTCAGGTCTCGGCTTTGCCTTGCTGGTCAGCATAAGCCGTGAGAGTCAAGATGCTGACGATTGATCCGTCGACCGGTGGTGCGCACTGGCAGGTGTTCTCGTGCAGGAAAGACAAGCGGGAGTTCGACGAGCTGGCGCTCGCGCAGACTCTGTCGGGCCACAGCGGCACGATCTGGACGATGAAGTTTAGTCACGACGGCGCGCGGTTGGTCTCTGGCGGCCAGGACGCGATCTTGCGGGTCTGGAAAGTCAGGCTCGGCTCGGACGAGGAAGGCAAGGCTGCTGCTCAACGCGACTCGCCCGGAGAGAAGCAGATTCTGGAAGCGGAGCCGGAGCAGGCGTACCAGGTTCGCCGCGTGCTCTCTCGATCTCGCTCCTGTGCTTGTAGCGTTCGTTTGGCACTCACAGTGTTCGGTGTGCGTATTGAAACAGGGACACACGATGCCGATCGTGGACGTGTCTTGGAGCCGCAGCAACTTCATCCTATCTGCGTCCATGGACAAAGTACGTCTCGCGTGAACGCCGAAGCTGGCAGTCGGCTAGCGTTGTGATCTCACCGCGACCTCGGTGCTCGTGATCAGACTGTTCGACTCTGGCACATCTCGCGCGAGGACTGCTTGCACGTCTTCCAGCATCCGGACAGCGTCCCAGCCGTCGACTTCCACCCAAAGGTAGGCTGCGAGACGGTGTGGCATGTGTCGATTCCGATCCGAGCCATGACCGTGTGTGGTCCTGGCGCGAGCAGGAGGATCGGTACTTCCTGTCCGGGTGCTTCGACAACAAGGCGCGCGTGTGGGATATCCCGGACGGCTGCGTCGTGTCGTACGTGCAGACGCCGGTGATGATCACGGCCGCAAGCTTCAACCCGAGCGGCACGCGAGCGATCGTCGGGCTTCTGAACGGCCAGTGCATCTTCTACCAGGTGAACTCGCACCAGCAGATGAACTACTACACGCAGATCGAATGCCGGAATAGCCGAGGGCCGATGAAGAAGGGCCGGAAGGTCACCGGCATCGAGTTCGACCCGGAGGGCAAGAGCTTCATGGTCAGCACCAACGACTCGCGCATGCGCCTCTTCTCGGTCGACAACTACTCGCGCGTGTGCAAGTACAAGGGGCTCGTGAACGACCACCTCCAGATCAAGGGACGCTTCAGGTGGGAGACACGCGAGAGCTCCGATGGGCGGCGAGCCGGAAGGGGACTGACTGCGGTTCGCGTCGGGTGTGTGTGCTGCAGTCAGGACGGCGACTACGTGATCTGCGGCTCCGAGAACGGCTCCGTCTACGTGTGGAACAAAGCGAGGTGCGCGTGTGCCACGAGCAGCAGCAAGCGGAGGCGATGGCTGACGGCTCCGCTTCCTCGTGTGTGCGTCGCCGGGTGGTGACGAACGCGCAGCAAGCAGGATCGGAACGCGTCCTACGAGCACTTTTGCGGTGCGTTCGCCGCTCTCGGACGCCGCTCGGGTCCTCGCGCTCGCTGACGTGCGCTGTGCTCCGTTCCCGCGCAGCCGCCGAGCCGCCGAACGGGATCGTCACGGTCGCGCTCTTCGCGCCCGCGAGCACCTTCGCGATGGTCAAGTCGGAGCTCGAGGCGAGCGACGACATCCACACGAACGCCTGCATCGGCCTGATCGTGACGGCGAGCTACGACGGGTGCATCAAGTTTTTTGAGCGGTCGGCGGTGAGGAGCAGCAGCAGCTAGCAGCTCGCAGCTAGCAGCCACGCCGAAGCTATCGAAGCTGCCGAAGCTGCGCCTGCTGCTGCTGGCGACGCGCGAGTGAGGAGGCATCCGAATACAACAGACCGAAGTTCTGAGGCTCTTGGCGAGCGGCAGCAGATGTGGCGGCGGCCATGACACAGTGCGCAGATGGGAGGGAGGTCAGGTGGATTGATCGTCTAAATACTCGTCTCGCGTCTGCTGCTGCTGCTGCTCCCGTTGCCGCCTAGTGCGCTACGTTGTGATGGGAGTGCAAGGAGGAGGAGGAGGAGGAGAGGCGACGCCGACGACCGAGGGGTGAAGGAAGGGGTCTACTGGTGCTGCTTGCCGATCTCGAGCAGCACGTCGCGCACGAACGACTCCATCTCGACCTGCGTCGCGACGGCGGCCTCGAGGACCTCCTCGTGGGAAGGAGCGACGCCTTCCTCGCCCGGGAAGATCACGCGGTTCGTGATGAGCGAGAGCCCGAGCACCTTGAGCCCGCAGTGGACGGCGACGATCGCCTCCGGCACGGTGCTCATGCCCACGGCGTCGCCGCCCACGAGGCGCAGCAGCTTGCACTCGGTCGGCGTCTCGTACGTCGGGCCCGACACGAAGCAGTACACGCCCTTGCGCACCTTGTGGGCGAGCGCGAGCTTGTCAGCGACCGTGTGCGCGACCGCCTGGAGGCCCTTGTCGTAGCAGTTGGCGAGCGACGTGAAGCGCTCGCCGAAGCGCGCGTCGTTCGGGCCCACGAGCGGGTGCCTGCCCGCGAGGCCCGGCATGTTGAGGTGGTCGTTCATGACCATGATGTCGCCGACGTTGAAGGCCGGGTTGAGCCCGCCGGCGGCGTTCGTGACGAGGAGGTACTTGATGCCGAGGAGGTACATGACGCGGATCGGGAGCGTCGTTTCCTTCATGTCGTAGCCCTCGTAGCTGTGGAAGCGGCCGCGCATGCACACGACCTGGACGCCGTCGAGGTCGCCGAAGACGAGCTCGCCGGCGTGGCCCTCGACGGTCGACTTGGGGAACTGCGGGATGTCGTCGTACTTGACGACCTCCGGGTTCGCGAGGCACTTGGAGAGCCCGCCGAGCCCGGAGCCGCACACGACGCCGATGAGCGGCCGCGCGCTCGTGCGCTCGCGCAGGTACTCGTTGATGACGTCGATGCGGTCGCGCGGCGCCTGCTCGTTGAACATTTGTCCGGTGGTGGCGCGGCGCGTGGGGCTGCTGCTGGTGCTGGTGGCGGTGCTCGCGGTGCTCGAGGCGGACGGCGAGACGCGCAGGTGGTCGAGCTCGAGCGGGGCCGAGTCGATGCTGCAGCTGTGCTCGAGGCGGCGCGTTGGGAAGTGAGTGGCGGGCGGCGGAAGCGGGTGCACTTCCGCCCCGCTGCATGCAGCCGCGGTCGTCGACGCGGCCGCCGTCGAAGGAAGAAGGCGGAGAGAAGGGGCAGCAGCTGTCTCTGCATGCATGCAGCAGCAAGCCTTGTTCTTGTTGCTGTTGTTCATGGCGGCAGGCGAGAATGTCTCCATCTTCGGGGGCTTTTCTCGAGTGCGGCGCGTGTGTGGGTCGTGTGCAGGAGCGGACAGAAGCAGCAGTGAGAGCAAGGGGGCGGCATGAGAGCACGAGACATCGCGAGGAAGCGATGCCTCGAGCCATGAGGGCAGAACTGCTAAAGATAGCTCGGATCCCTTTGAAATGACTGGAGGAATGTATGGTCATAGTGAGCTCGAATCACGCCCCAGATATTATACGGACAAAATAGGGCAAATCGGCCAAATCGGCCAAAATAGCGAGCATTCCGACAAAAAGTGCAGTTTTAGCAACTTTTACGGATACAAATATGCCGGCTCCAAGCATACAAAAACCAAGTCTTGAGCTCAGAATATCTGAAAACACACACATTCAGACAAACTAATCGCTGAATGCGAAAGCGGTTCAAGGGAGCATAAACGGTACTGGCTACTTGCATTCACCAGCGATTCGGAACAGTCCAATTCCTCACGCATTCCAGTACATTTCGTGCATTTGTCGCGCGATTTGCGCTGCAATGTACTGATTCACGCGACGTCGTATCTTCCTCCAGCACCGCTTCAGATTGCTACATGGCCGACATCGGTCGCTCGCTCGCAGAGGTGCATGCGCTGGTTGCCATTGCATTGTTGCCTCGCTCGCCAGCCTTACACGGTGGTTGCCAGCATGGCGCTTGCTATCCCTCATGGCGAGCTCGCAAGACCAGTCGTTCTTGTGCTGCGACACCAGACATCAGACACCAGCAACGCTTTCCGGTTTTTGTGCGCTTTGCATGTCTGCATCGCGCTCGCTCGCCACGCACGCGCGGACGAACAGGTTAGCCTTCAAGTGGTTGCCTCGCATTGCATGCAGCGTGACAGCGTGACGACAACGGCGGTGCTTGGTCATGCTGCAAGCGCGATAGTGAAGAAAATAAGAATTTCGTACTTTAGAGAGCTTGTTTTTTTACAAATATGCCCATTTATTTATGAAAATACGATGTCCAACACTCTGGATTGTAGAGAGTTGTGTGGGACACACACATTCGACATTCGACTTGATTTTACTATGCTCTAGCACTCTGGGTACGATTCTCGCCTTGCCAAAATCCGACAACCAGCGCAAGTTGCAGGACATCGACCCTCCGTGCTCGTCCCTGCCGCTCGCCGCCGCCGCCGCCGCCGCCGCCACCACACTTCTTCCTCCACAGCAGCGCAGCGCTTGACACTCTCAACACGCACATCTCGCCTTCCCCTGAACCGCCCGCTGGAACCGCCGCCATGAACATCTTCTCGCGCAAGAACAAGCTCGAGGACGAGCTCTTTAACATGCGCTTCACGGCCAAGACGCTGCTACGCAACTCGAAGAAGTGCGACAAGAACATGGCGGCGCAGAAGGCGAAGCTCAAGAAGGCGATCGAGCAGGGCAACATGGAGGGCGCCAAGATCTACGCGCAGAACGTGATCCGCGAGAAGAACCAGTCGCTGAGCTACCTGCAGCTCGCGTCGCGCATGGACGCCGTCGCGGCGCGCGTGCAGACCGCGATCAGCATGGGCGCGCTCAAGACGAACATGAACGGCGTGGTGAAGGGCATGGACACGGTCATGGCGTCGATGAACGTCGAGAAGATCTCGCAGACGATGGACCAGTTCGAGAAGCACTTTGAGGACATGGACGTGCGCGCGGCGTACATGGAGGGCGCCATGAACAACGGCACGTCGCTCTCGACGCCCGCGGAGCAGGTCGACGACCTCATCCAGATGGTCGCGGACGAGAACGGGCTCAAGGTCGCCGGGCAGCTCGACTCGGCGGGGCTCGTGGGCACGGAGCTGCCGGCGACCGAGGCCGCGAAGGAGAAGAAGTCGCAGGACGACCTCTCCATGCGGCTCGCGGCGCTGCGCAAGTGACGCGAGTGCGTGTATTTAGCAGCCAGCGAGAGAGAGAGAGAGAGAGAGTGACGACGACGTGCGTGTCATGGAGAACACGGGCGAGTCGACTCGTTGACTGCGTTTTTGTATACTCGAGTCGAACGGTGCTCCATCCATCTGCTCGATGGCCCCTGCTCATCCGATCTTTCGCTCTGCTGGACGCGCGCCGCCGCCGCCATGGTAAACTTCAGCGTGCGGCTGCGCGACAACATGTTCGCCGAGTGGAAGCACGAGTACGTGGACTACAAGCGGCTCAAGCTCCTGCTGGCGAAGCAGCGGCAGCTGGATGCCGACCTCGCGGCCGCCGCGACGCAGCTGCTGCTCGACGTGGACGCGAGCGCCAGCGAGACGGAAGAGTCCTCGAGCAGCGGGTCGCTGCTGCGCTCGCTGGCGCCGCGCCGGCACCGCAAGAAGAGCAGGAAGACGGCCGCTGGCGGAGGCGGTGACTCGTCCGAGCTGCAGGCGCTGCTCGTGACGCCCGCGGCGTTCGAGGACGCGCTCGAAGGCGAGTACGACAAAGTCGAGCGCGCGTTCACGCGCCACGTGACGCACTACACCGAGCAGCTGGCGCTGCTGCGCAAGCAGTACCGGCCGAACGCGCCGCTCACGACGCAGGAGTCGCTCAAGGCGGCGCTCGTGGAGCTCCACCGGCTGCTGAACCTGCTCACGAACTTCGCGCTGCTCAACTACACGGGCTTCGTCAAGATCCTCAAGAAGCACGACAAGCTCTTCCCGTCGCTGCCGTCGCTGCACCGCGAGCACGGCGCGCGCCTGCAGAGCCTCGCGGTCGCCGAGGCGCGCGAGTGCCGCGAGCTGCTGCGCCAGGTCGAGGACGTGTTCGCGGAGCTCTTCTGCGACGGCAACCGCTCCGTGGCCATCGCGACGCTCCTGACCAAGAAGGAGGACTTCGTCAACTTCGCGCACATGTACATCGGCATCAAGATCGGCTCATGCCTCATCCTGCTCGTCTGGGTCGGCTGGGACTCGCTCGTCGTGCCCACGTTCCGCAGCGAGCGCGAGCGCCACCTCATCGACCTCGCGGTCACGAAGGCGTACCCGGTGTACCGCGGCGTCGGGTGCCTGCTGCTGCTCCACTGGCTCGTCGGCGTCTCGCTCTTCGTGTGGCGCAAGGCGCGCATCAACTACCGCTACATCTTCGAGCTCGACCCGCGCAACACGCAGCA